>APFE030542443.1:26252-68188 GCA_000404065.3 Pinus taeda | reverse complement strand
AGAGCTACAACTCTCTCTCGTTTTCCAGTCTCTCCTGGAAGGGAGCTACAACCCCCTACTTCTTTTCAAGGACCACTTTTCATAAATTTTCAAACTGGATCCATATACATCAAACAATCATCAAGTACATGTAAATTATACAGTCAGTTGCAATAACCAGATCAGTAATAACAGAACTGAACCCAGAACACCTTATCAACAGAAAAATTCAACCAACAGAAGATCTTAAGACAGATACGTTGTTTTCCTTCTACTGGCCTGCGTCGCTACACACTTCACCCTCTGCTTCGCTGCGTATACCTGCAGAGGTCCTTCTGCTGCGCTGCGTGACCACGCACTACCCCTTTCACTGATCTACGTACAGTACACACCCAATCGCACTATCGCGCTGCGTACTGCCCAGTAGGCATGCACCCAGAAGACCAATCGCGCCGCGTACTGACACAGTAAGCACGCACCCAGAAGAACAATCGCGCCGCGTACTGCCACAGTAAGCACGCACCTGAACCACGGTCACTATGCATACCCACGCACTGCACCTTCGTCTGCTCTGCATACCCACGCACTGCCCCTTCGTCTCCTCTGCGTAGACACGCACCTTTTCCTCGTCGCCCCTGCGTACCCACGCACTGTTCCTTCATCTCCTCTGCGTACCCCTGATTAGGGCCGAAATATAGTCAGATGCTCAGATCTGAACTTGCGCTCGAGAGATCACCCTTCACAGATTCGCTTCCAACTTCTCTTTTATAGATCAAGCTTTTAAACCGAGAACCCAATATTTCAGATCTTAAGATATTCAATGCTCAAAAGATACACAAGCCAAATGATCTCCTTTGCTTTATATAGGCAAGATCTTCCTCAAATCATGGACTAATACCACGGGCCAAAACCATGATAATACAATACCGTCGGCTGACTATCATAAGAAACCCCACGTGTGCGCGCTTTACTGCCTTGAAGAGTGTGCACTGGGGTACGCACCTCATGAATGGGTAATCTGCGTAAGTGGACGCGGTCCCTGCACGGCGTACCTGCGGGTACGCACCTCCTGAATTGTTCTCCTGCGTACTTCTTTATTTTCATTAAATTGAGAGCCATGCCATGGGTGTTGCCATCAAGTAAAACATCTGTAACATATAACCATGCCATAAACACAATGCCAACAGTTTCCACTTCTTCACACTCTGAACTAATGCATACAATTCTTTATCATATGTAGGATAATTAACTACTGCAGAATTAAAAGTCTCAGAATGGTAGCATATGGGTTTACCATGTTGCATCAACACTGCTGCCATGGGATAGTCATTGGTGTCGGTTTCGATCTCAAATGGTTGTTGAAGATTTGGCAATGCTAGTACTGGTGTTGTACTAATTTTTTATTTCAAGGTGTCGAAGGCTTTCTGCTATTTGCCTCCCCACTGAAACACCTTGTTCAATCCCGTCAAAGCATGTAAGGGAGCTGCAATTAAGGAAAAGTTAGCAATAACTTTCTCCAATATTGTGCTGCCCCTAGGAAGCTTCTAACTTCTATAGCAGACTTGGGTTTAGGCCAGTTTACAATGACTGCAACCTTAGAGGGATCTATCTTTAGTTCACCACTCCCTACAATATGACCCAAATAATTCAATGATGTTTTTCCAAATTCACACTTTGATAATTTAACATAAAGATTTTCTTTTTTCAAAACATCTAGAGTCTGCTTCACATGCTTAAAATGTTCTTCCCATGTTTTACTGAATACAAAAATGTCATCTAGATATACAATTAAAAAACCATCAATAAAAGGAATGAGTTTATCATTCATTACTCTCATGAAAGTGGTTGGAGCATTAGTTAAACCAAAAGGCATAACTAGCCATTCATACATCCCTTGCTTTGTTTTGAAAGCAGTCTTCCATGCATCTTGCTCTGCTACTCTGAACTGATGGTAACCACTACGTAGGTCAAACTTGGAAAAGTAAACATCCTCTTTCAGCTGATCCAATAGATCATTAATGCGAGGAAGGGAATAACGATTCTTGATCGTTATTTTATTCAGTGCTCGGTAATCAATGCACATCCTCCATGAACCGTCCTTCTTTCTCACCAACACTATTAGGGATCTGCATGGAGATGTGCTTGGTCTTATGAACCCTTTCTCGAGCATCTCCTCTACCTGCTTCTTGATTTCTGCATTCCTTAAAGCAGATAACCTGTACATTCCGATGTTAGGCAATGGAGCATCTTGCTGCAAATTAATATCATGTACAATTTCCCTTTTTGGTGGCAGACCGTTAGGTTCTTGAAATAAGATGTCATATTCTGAAACAACCTTTTCTAAATCAGCTTTTTGTTTAGCATCATAGCCTTCAAATACATTGGTTTTATCAGGTTTCTTTTCCTTTACAGCCATCAATAAAAATTGCTTGCATGAATTTACAATTATTTTCATCTGCCTTGAGTTTATGAGAGTATAATTATTCTTGAGTTTATGAGCTCTTACAATATATTCGATTCCATCTTTAACGAGTTGATACTTATTTTAAGCTCTATAGAATATGGATTTTCTATCGTACAAGTAAGGACTTCCTAAAACAATTCCACATATATCCAAGGGAACAATATCTAACTCAACCTCATCCACAAATGCTGACCCAAAAGAAAACCTAAGTTTACATTGTCTAGTCACTTGTAGTTTTTCTTTATCACATACCCAACCTAGTGGATATGGCTTCTTGTGAGGTGTGGTTAGTAGTCCCAATTTCTTTACAATTTCTTCAGAAATTAAGTTTACTTGTGAGCCACTATCAAACAAAGTATCAATCTTTTGATGCTTGGAAATAACTCTAATATGAAAAAGCTCATGTCTTATTCTCTCATTTTCTTCACTATCAATTGTTTGGTAAGAATTACTAGTAGATGCTTCAGAATTTTTACCTTGTATACTTGTGGCTGCAATTGTTGTTTCATCACCTAAGTTTGACCCCAAATCTTTTTGTATAGCAGCAGCAACTTTCTTCTTCTTACCATCAAACTTCTGGGATTTCATCTCCGGATGTAAAGACCAGCAATGTTCATCATCATTTCCATCCTTCTTGCAGCGAGTGCATGAAGGTTTGGCATTTTGTACAACATTTTCCTTCCTCTCTTTCCATTTCTGCTTCCTCTGTTCCTTGTTCTTGCTTGCAGTGGGTTTTGATGATCCCCCATTCTTTGGGTTCACATTCTTACCTCTAGCCTCTAGATGGGTAGCCTAAACAGATACCTCATCTATGCTAGTAGGGTTAAACATGAGAATGGTGTGCCTCAAATAACTATGTAGACCACCTATATACTTCAGCAAAGTTTCAGGTGAGTCTAAAGAAATGCCTAGAATCAAAGCTCTTTTTCTAAATTCTTGGGTGTAGCTTTTTACACTTTGCCCTCTTAATTGGCGAAGAGTTTGCCAACTCATCATAGCTTGCTGCATATATGCTAGTGGATAGAATTTTTTTTTAATTGCAGAAACAAATTCACTCCAGAGAGAAAGAATTTTACCATGCTTTTTCAAGTCGGCTTGTGTTCTGCCTTCCCACCATACCAAGGCAGTTCCTCCAAGGTGTAGGTTGGCCAGCTGAATCTTACTCCTGTCTGAGTCAATATTTTGCACCCTGCAATACACATCAATCTGCCTAATCCAATTATCTAACTTCTCTGCATTTAATTCTCCATCATATATTGGCAAATCAAATTTAACATCTAGTTTAATCAAAGATGTTTCCTTCTTTTTATTTTCATGGCTATTAGGAGGTGTGGACAGAGGAACCCCTTTTCCTTTCCCTTTGTCTTCATAATAGCCATCTATAAGAGATTCTTCTATTCCTTTGTCTTGTTTGGAAGTAGAAGATTCTTCACTTCGACCTTTTAAATTCTTGGTACATTTCATCTACCATGGCTCTCATGGTCATGAAGCTGTCCATGAACTGAGAGTCTGATTCCAAGGGATTTTCTTCTGCCATTTTCCTCTTAGGATAGACTCTACCAATTTCTAGGTTAGTTTCAACCAATTCTCCTTCTCCTAATTTGAGCTTTGACCTAGTTATCATTCATCAATCCAGCACAAGCTTGTCTAACCTTAGTAAACTTAAAGCTCTGATACCACTTGATCTAATAATGAGATCTAAGACAATAATAAGGTATTACAGACTTATGTGCATGGATCTGTGTATGTTATTTTATGCAATGGATCGATAAGATTGAAAAACACATAGACAATGAAGCAATAAAGAAAACATAATAGACAACACATAACACAACATATTTAATAAGGAGTTCACCCAATACTCCTGGGCTACATCTCCTGGTCCAGCCTTCAGTGTTGGCCTCTCTATTATTTCTTCAAGCAGAGTTCTTTTTACAATAGTGAGCTCAATGTCATCCTCGCCGCAACAGAATACACTAACAAGAGCTTTACTTTAACCTCTCAATTTTTCTCTTAGTACACAGACTCCTTCAATGCTCTATGTCTCTGTCCTAACTTTGTCTCAGCATTTGCCTGCAATACTACCTCCCTACTGTGTTCTCTGTCTATGGCTTTATAACAAAAAATGTGTTGCCTGTTCGTTTCATGTTCCTGTCTCTCGGTCTTCCCAGCCTTTGTTCGCTTCGAATCCCTCTCTCAGCATGATACAATCATTGTTTAACGCCTAGAGAGGAGGTGGCCACCCATTCTGTAACGCCATAGTGCTGCGGGCCTCTGAAACTCCTGAAACATCCACGCTATGTTAAACACAGGGAAAATGTGTTTTTAACAGAGGAAGTCTGCCAAAACTCAATATATCGGACTTTAAAAGTCCTTAACTATGATTCATTTCCTCATCAGGTCTGTCCACAAGTTGCTATCGCATATCGGAAGGCTCCGTCCCTTTGTGTTTTGGAAATACAATGAAAATCGCGAAAATACATTAAAAATGGCTCTGTCACGGGACTTGAAATTATATCAAATTTCCTTTATAATGCTATCGGGTCTAGCTGTTGCATGGTGTATTGATATCGGCCCTGCTCCATGTTCTGACGCGATACCACATATCGCACATGACCCCCGTCGATTGTAATAGCTCCTCTGCACAGTTCCGATGCGATACAGCGATGTGATATATCACAATTACTCATTGCAATAACCCTTTCGCTGTTGTAAGTGCTTTTGCAATCCCCCGATAGCGATCCGATGATGTAATATGGGTTGTCGATCTACGCGCTTGATCGACAGTCCAGACTAACTCCGCCAATTGCCGTCATAATTTTCATGAGCTCTGTGCCAATAACCACTCATCTCTGTTGCATCTCCTATGTGGATCCTGCCGATCCCTGCCGAAGGTCACCGCCGATTGCGATCCGCTGCTCAGATCTAGACCGTTGATCAGCCAGATCTGACGGCCACTGTACATCAATGATTCTGCCTCCGATACTCTATTTTTCCATTGATTTTATAGGTTTTTGCCTCCTAATAGTGGTTTGAAAGGCTTCATTATGCGATTTTGTTTTTCTTGGTTTTGGCATGATTTTCTTTATGTTTTGAAGACAGAGAATGTTTCTCAGAACCATTTGGATCAGTACTAGTGGAGAAGCATTCTATTTGGGACCTCGCTTGGTATCATGGCTCAACAAAAAACAAAGATCCATTGATTTATCTACTATTGAGGCAGAATATGTTGCCGCTACATCTTGTTGTACTCAACTTCTATGGGTGATACAAACATTACACGATATTAAAATAATTTATCCTCAACCTATACCTATTTTGTGTGATAATACTAGTGCCATAAGTATTTCTAAAAATCATGTCATGCACTCAAAAACCAAGAATATTCTAATCAAATGTCACTTTCTGAGAGAACATGTGCTTGAACAAAAGGGAAAACTAGAATATGTTCCCTCCAAGGAACGAGTTGCAAACATATTTAGTAAACCACTTCCACGTGATTCCTTTAAATATCTCAGACATAAACTATGTGTGGTCTCTGCTTCATCGCTTTGTTAATTATTCTGAAAGATATTTCATGTTTAGGGGGAGTTGAGTTTGAAATTACTGCAATTTACTTTCTATACAAGGACCCCATGAAGGAAAGTCATGTGTATACACGAGTTTGGTTCTTGACAATAACGTATGTTTCTCTATGAAGGAAAAAAATATGGGACAAATTCAAGGAGAGGTTCTCAGTCAGTGGTTCTTCAACCCTCTACTTCTTATATTAATTGGTTACAGTTTGTTGTTGCTCATATGAAACTTAAAAGTGATATTGGCTTATGATGGTTGCTAAAATACATTGCTTCTTTGATGGATTTATTGATTGATGAAGTTTATTTGCTAACCTTACTGGTGAATATGATTAGTCTCGACAGTGAACATATGACATAGGTTTAGGGGGAGCATTTTCTATAACTCTAATAGTGCACATGATTGTTGGAATTTGATTTCTTGAGCATTCCTTGTTGTAAAATGATGCTCATATTGGTACTGACGGATACTCATCCTTATATGGTAAATGATGGTCACTGATGACTATCATGGTCTTTCTACCTCACTATTAAGGTCCTTGGTTTTTTTTATAAATGTCATATTTATCTCTTGATGTAAGGTCATATAAAGACCCATGATGTAAAATTGTTATATTCATTCATGATTGAATTATTAGAGTCAAATTCATTATGTATGTAATCAACAATGTAAACTTTGAAACGCGAACTGTACCGAGTACCCATTTTTTTGAGGTAGCAAAAATTCATCCGATTTTAGAACATATTGATTCAGAATACACCTTTTTTCTTTTTTAGCATATTTTTGACACTTCAAATTTTCTTGTGTATCAAGTACGAACATTTTTTTTAAATGTTAGTGATTTTCATGCTAATTTTGAAAATTCTTCATGCAACATCAATCAACCCTCTCTTTAGAGAGATTTTTTTTTACGCTATAAATTTTCTAATGTAATAAGTGTGAATATTTTTTTTTAAATGTTGGTGATTTTCATGTAGATTTTGAAAAACATCAACAATTTTTTTTAAGGCATATTTTTGACACCTCAAATTTTGTTATGTCCTAAGTATACATAATTGTTTTTTTTTTAATGTTGATTATTTAACCATTTTTCAAGTTGTATTATTCATCTTCATATATTTCGTCCTAAGATATTTTTTTAAGGCTTTTTCAAATTATTAATTTTTTTTTTTTGTTTTCCTTTGTAATTTTTTTCATAATGAATTTTCTTATTTTCTTGGCAATGTTTTGAAAAAGTAATAAATTTAATATTTTGAGGTTAGGATTTTTTTGTAGATTTATATATTGTTTATTAATATTTCCATATACATAAAATAATTGTCAAAAAATTACTAATTTTGAAAAAACAACAACCATATAACATTATGCATTAGATATAATTAAAAAAACAAATATTTGAGGAACTTTTCACAAAAACATAATAAAAAACAAATAGGGGAAAATTAAATTAAATAGAAAAGATAACAAAATTTTATGAATTTATACACCAAATGATTAACATTTGAAAAAAATCTAAAAAAAATGATTTAGATAAAAAGTAAAAAATAAAACAAAAAAAATGAAAAATCAATTATATAAAAAACAATAAAAATAAAAAACATAAAAAAAAAAAAATAATAAAAAATTAAAGATAAAAATTTAAGAAATAAATTTAAAAATTTAAAAAATAAAGTAGAAAAAAACATTTAAAAAATAAAATTAAAAAGTAAAAAAAAGATTATAAAAATTTAAATTTGGAAAACAAAATAAGAAAAAATTGTAAAAGAAAATATATAAAATAATAAAGTAACTTTTAAAACAAAAAATATAAATTTAAAATTTTAATAAAAAATTGAACATTTAAAAAAAAAAAAAAAAAAAAAAAAAAAAAAAAAAAAAAAAACATTTAAATACATTTACAAAAATAAAAATAATAAATTGAGGCCCCATCACGCCCTTAGTTGGGCTCATCTAATTCCCGTAATCGGATGAGCTCGCCCATGGGCGTGAGGGCCTCAACCCTGGGCGAGAGCTCACACGAGCCCCTAGGCAGGGCCCAGTTGATTCTCAAAATCTGACGAGCCCTGCCTTGGGGCCGAGTCCTTGGGAAGGTGGGCTCGTGTGAGCTTCACCCGCCCATGTCCGCGGTCCCTAAGGCCCTTAGACGGGGCTCAAATGATTCCAAGGATCGACTGAACCCTGCCCATGGGGCCTAAGGAGCCTCGACCCTTCATTCACCTTGTCGCACGATCGTGTTGTTTTCCCAACTTGGGCACGCCTCCAAGTCGCCACACACGGGCACCTCCACCCGAGACACACCTTTGTCCACAATCTCAACACTTCACCAAGTCACCGTGCACACTTGCATGACCGGGGGGCACTCACCCGAGTCACCCAAGAACCTGTGCCAAGTCATCGCACAAACCGGGCGCCACACACCCGTGCACACCTCACTCCAATCGGCGAGCGACCCTACCCGCGCCCTTCACCCAAAACCGAGTCAAGTGTTTCTCCTCCGTGCGGCCCTGCCCAAGAACGGGCGCATCTCCAAGTTCTGTGCCTCTACTCCTTGCTGCACCCACGCACTTAGACCTACACCTTTCTCACATGAGCGAAGATGCTTTGATGGTTGAGCGATGGTGGAATGAGCTCCACGCATCACCAATATATAGGTGTGGCAGAGCGAGGTCTTGGCTGCCCAGGCGACCTGCCCACGCCCACATTTCCATCGCAAATGCTCTAACTTTCATGTCGGCCTTCTTCCAAACGCGTTCATCCTCCGTCGGCTTCACATGTTTGTAGGTCGGCTTTCATATGTTCAAACTAATGCCTCCACGCATATAAACTTGTCGCTCTTCCCTCCTATGCACATCATTATATCTTCACGTGCTAAGGTCAAGCTCGCACTTCAACTTTTCTTCGTTGGACTTGAAGCTGGGAGCGCTCAAGGATCGCAGGTCCTTATAGGTGGGCTCATGTGAGCTCCATCCACCCAAGGGCCTGAGTGACCCGAATATTTTATTTATTTATAGATTCTTTATAATTGTTTTTTCTTAATGTTTTTTATTTCTTAACATTTTAAATTTATGTTAATTTTTTATTATTTTCTTATTTTTTAAATATTATCTATAATTATTTTATTTTTAATATTATTATTTTATTATTTTATTATTTAAAATTTTATTATCATTTTTTTGGGAATTTCTTTGGTTTTTTAAAATTTTTATTTTAATGATTTTTTTAAACATGTTTTTCGGAGTCATGATATTTTATCTTTAACGACATTGTTTAAAAATGTTGAAAAATTGTCCTTAAAAATGTAGGTTATTCCAACATCAACACTAATTTTTAGGGTGTTTTTTGCACAAAATTGGTTTTTGCTGCCATTTTTAAAAATTGTTGAAAATTTATCTGAGGAAAAAAATTGTTATTCCATCATCTACATTTTTCGTTTTAGAGTTGTTTTTTCATGGTTTTTGGGGGTCTTTTGGCTAAAGTTCTCGTTTTGAATTTACAGTTCCCATTTCAAAGTTTACATTGTTAATCCCATTATTTTGGGCATTTGATGTAATTTTGAGTCCAATATGTAACCCCAATGCGTTGGGTAATTGATGTAAGCTCAATGAGTCCATGGTGATAGGAAAGGTCATATATGGTTGAGTCGTAGCATCATGTACTTATTTGTATATCTTCTATAAGTTTCAACATATGCTCAGGGGGAGCATGGTCAATGCTCATATTCAATAACATCTATGGTGCTCATATCTACCAAAGTGGCCTTCATTCAGCATTGGTCAACCCTTTTCCCTTGATGTCAAAGGGGGAGAGAAGCTTGGTTTTTGGGAATGCTTGGTGACTTGGGAGAGAAGCTTGGTATCTCTATAGATGTGGTTACAGGTATCTACAGGTGGTGCTGACCAAACACCAAAATGGTTGCCATCAAGTCCAAATGGGGACATTGTTGGCATTATGAACAAATGTGTTTTCCTTGATAACAACCTACTTGATAAGCATGTCAGCATGATGGTAGTAGAATGAGTACACATACCAGTATAGATGTGATAGAGAGATTGGAGAAAGGAATATTAATTCAGAGACAGAGGAAGGATAAAGGTGATGTTTTAAGAAGTATATGTGGGTCCTGTGAACATAGGTCACGTACATATGTGGGTATAGTGAAGAAAAGTCACATACAATTTCTACACCATAGCATTCTCAATACCAGGGGTCTTTACCATGGTATTAGCCCATAGTAATGAGTGCAACAATGAATATTTGATCTCGTCAAAGAATACCATCGACATAACTACGGAATTGGCCTAAGGTATTAGCTAAGGCCTAAGCTATAAAAGGAGATATCAGAATTAGAAATCCACTCTGGAATTAGAATCGGCTATAGTAATCCACCTGGATGCTTACGCTATACTTTTACTTGTGGACAATCCAAGCATCTCACCACAAACTTTGCCACCTCCTTCCTCAGATTCCGCCAATAATATAACTTTTTCAGCGATGTCATTGTCTTTTGATATCTTGGGTGACCTGAATACATTGTAACATGAAATTCCTTGAAGATAGGCTTCTTGAGCTCACTGTCATTCGCCACATAGATCCTATTCCTAGATCTGACCAAACCATCTGTTGTAAGAGGATAGTCCACATATCGTTCCACGTACCTGTCATCTTGTTGTCCTTCCTATAAGATCTTATCCTATAGATATGTCCCATAAGAACTTATAACTGCTATATGATTCACCTGCACTCTTATGCTAAGAGCATCTGTAACCTTGTTTTCCTTTCCCTTAATGTACCTGATCTAGAAATCAAAATCATTGATTGTGGCCAACAATTGAAGTTGAATGTTTGGCACATTTGGGAGAGGGGGCGGGGAACATGGGCCAAACCCCGAGTATATTATAGCCCACTTGACCATAGTGGAGGCGTAGGTGGAGGGGACGAGCGGTTATCCTAGCCTGCAGTCTCATTCATTACCACATGGCCAACAACAAAGCAGAGGGGGTGGATGGTTAACCCAGTCCCTAATTCCATGTAGCCAACGTGACCACACCCGGAGCCAACAGGGAAGCAACGGTGCATGGGGCCCAACCAATGGCCACATGGTCGTCATACAACCACTAAAAGGGGTGGTAGTTGGGCCCGTGGTGCCCAACTATCCGTCTAACATATTGCAATATTTACAGTAGAATCAACGTCATTCCTGAGCGAAATTGTCACTTGGCAGTATGCCAAAAGAGGAATTTTGTTTCTTAGTTAGCCATTTTTTCCAATTTTCAAGAGAAATAGAAAAGAAATGAACCAGGAGGCCTAACTTGGTCATTTTTCAGTCTTTTTGAGCCCAAGAAGAGCCTACACAGGGGTTTTTAGTAGTTCTAGATGCAATTTGAACATTACTTTTGTGATTTGAGCATTTGAGGCTAAACAAATTGTAGAGCCAAGTCCTTTTGTGTTGCAGACAATTTTTTTTTTGAGGCCATATGGAGACCTTTTTTAGCATGGAAAGATTCTAGACAGGGGTTTTCAAGCCTTTTGGACGCATCTACAACATTTATTTCTTCATTAAAGCAACCAATTTTTTAGTATATTCTCAGTATGTTTATGGAGAAAGACCATTTCAAAACTTCATTATGAAGCAATTGAATTTGAACTTGATTACTTATCTCAAAATGAGTACAAGGACTTGTTTCCAAATTCAGTGAGAGAGCCCTTTTTTTTAGTGCCAATATTTCTTTGATAAAGGGGGTCAACTTGTGAGTGAGAGTTATTTGAAAGAGAATGTTTCTTTGAAGTAGAAAGAATGCCACTCTAGAAGGAGGTTTACTCTATGAGTCAAAGATTTGTAATGTACTATTTTTGTTATTGAGATCAATAAAGTGGCCTAACCATTCGAGTAGGGCCTGGAGACATAGCCCAAAAGGGGTGAACTCCATTATCACATGATTGTTCTCTTCTTAATTTTTACCATGTTGGATTTCATATCATTTTTTTTCATATTTAAGTTCATTTAAAAATAACTCAGTCACGATTGAATAAGTTACGAACTAAGTTAACTTTGGAAGACCCAAAATTGATCAAAACTTGCAGAGTGTTAGAGGACGATCAATTTTCAGATCACCAGTGAATGAATCCACTTCTGACTATATACTTAGTTTGGCATCTGACCCTATTTGTTGGTCAAGAAAGAAGCAAGCTACAATTGCTTTATCATCAACAGACATCGAGTACAAAGGAGTAGTCAATGTTTCCATTCAGGCCATTTGGTTGCAGCATTTCCTTTATGAGCTTGGTATCATTGTCCATTGTTTGATTATCATATGGTGTGAAAATCATATTATGTTAATGTTTTGTAAATATAAAGTACAACAACATCAGGCCAAACATATCAATATCCTCATGCACAACATCAAATAATTGATTCATAATGGGATCATTGGTTTGTAGTATTGTCTGAGTTATGAGAAAACTATTGAAATCTAAACCAAGACTTCCATTGAGAAAAAGTTTCACTTTCTGCGGGATCCTCTCGGCGTGAAGGACACAACTGTCTAGAAGTTGTCTTTTCTTTTAGTTTTGAATTGTATTTTAAGGGGGGTTTTGTTCCCACTGGGTTTTCCTTATTTCCTCTTTCATACATTGTACATGGGTATGTAAGATAGCCTTGTTGTGAGGACCCATCCATATTGCATCATATTCACGTAAGTTAGGCTTAAGGGGGTGTTGGCATACATGGACATTAGTTACCTTTACTTAGCTTTAGAGCTTGCATGTGGTGTGGCACACACATTAGTTAGCTTTAGTGCTTGCATGTGGTGTACATGCACATTAACATAGCATAAAACACACTTAGCTTTAGTTAGACTTAGTGATTGTATGTAGTTAAGATTAACTTATTTGCTTTATGTATTGATTCTCTCATCAATATTGGTATATCTAATGTGTTCTCTCTTCCAATTTTCTTTTCAATTCTTGCAAGTTTATGTACTTATTCCCTAGATTGGTCCTTACATGTACTCTAATAATTTTAGAGAAATTTTCCCTAACAAGCAAGAAGATGCACGATAGGGGAAACAAAACTGGTAGTAGTAGTCTACACGTTAACTACTATGAATCCAATGGCCGTACTACTCATGATATTTTTGTTGCAACGTTACTTACCTTTGCATGATGCTACCTAACACTCTTTATTTCTTTTGCGCTACTCGCTCCGTGCTCCTTAGGAATTTTTGTGAGAATGAATGAATGATATTTTAATGTCCACGAGACTAAAAATAGTCTATGGGACCACCAACCTTCCCGGTTTTCACTTTTTGCAATTTAATCCTTTTCTTATTCAAATTGATCATGATTTGACCCAACCTTCTAACAATCCCCTCGCTAAAAAGAAAATGCCAAGGGATTGATGCTAACATATTTTCGTAACTATACCTGATGTCTTTGAAAGAATCAAATTCCAAAAAGAAATATTTTTCTAATTCCACTGCCCCAAAAGCGCAAAAATTACACACTTGTTCTTCCCAAGGTTCTTTAGGTATTTTCCATCATCGCGTTTCACATCAAATTTGATGTGATTTATTTCTTAATTGAGCAATAAGAATCTTTTCTCTCCACAGAATGCTAGCTCCAATAGACCCTTTTTGTTGGAGATCACAAGTGGGGTTGAATTCTTCAACATAATATTTCTTCTTTCTACCCAACTATTTTCCCCATATACACTTACAAAACTTCTCCATAACAAAATTATTTAGTTTCTTCCTATTTGTGGGACATACATTGAGGTAGATATTCCATTTTTTCATCCATTTGTTATTTTCTCTCATCCCTATTTTCTTTCTTTCACTCATGCCTTCATTGAAAATAATTGTAGGTCATCGACCTACTCCTATTTTCTCAATTAATTTTGGATATCGTATGAGACACACTATGGCAATTGCTTCAATGGGAGCTTCTCCTGTTTCACTCACAATTATCTTAGAAGGAAACACACTTTATATTTTGAACTTGATCATGATCGAACATTTTTGGATTTTCTCAATTTGATTCCATTTTGAGACACGAGTGTTGCTAGCCAACAATTCACACCCATATAACATCACTCGACAAACTAGGAGTCCAAAAATAACTTTAATCATTTTCCAATCCCATAACCCTCCTCTCAACATCTGTTTTTAAGAGCATATACTGCTTGATGTTGTAGCTCATTATGGCACAACTAGAAATCAAAAATCTCCTAGCAAATATGATGCACAGGGTTTTCCTAGGTACAATCATAAAACATCAAAAAATTTCTAATTTGAGATTGTGTGAAGCAATACCTACCGAGAACAATCTTTGGAGATGGGTTGACTGGAGCCCTGCATTTTTTTGCTCAGTCATTTTTTCATTCTTAGCTAGATTGACATGTTGACGAAGTACGATTCACAGAACCTATTGTGGTCAGTTCTTATAAGTTTTTTTATTAGAAGGCTTTTGCCTCTAGTTCAATGATATCACTTTTAGGTGCAAGTTGTCCTTAGTATTTTGTGCTAGAGGTTTTTGTTCAATTTCAAGGGGAGGCTCATTTCAGGCACCTTTGCCAAGCATTCCTATATTCACCATCTTCGTCAAATATGATGGAATTCCATCCTGTTGTGACAAACCATCTTGTGATCAGAGGAAACTATTGAATTTTATCACTAGTGGTATATAGGAATATGGCTGAAGAGCTAGGGAAATTCAGTGTCAAGTTTTATTTTGATAATTCATTGGCAAGCCTTGTCTGTTCCCCTGTAGAAGGAAAGATTGAGTATCTACCTTTGGCATTGCAGCCTATCAAACCAATATTTTAGGAATCTATATCTTCCATATGGTAATTGAATCGTATCATGGAAACTTTGCAAGCACCCCTGGTGAAATAAATCCTCTATCTAAGAGTAAAGATTGGTTAGATGCCTCTTGATGAAGGCAGTGTGTGAAAGTTGATTAAGTCTCTTTTGTCAGCAATATCTCCTTTCTTATAAATTGATTCTTCAGTAGTAGTCATCATAGGGAATCATAAACATAACAAGCCTACCATCTGATGTCAACAATCCTCAAATAATTTTGTCTAACTTAGTTGAAACTAACAATAAGCTCATGAAATTGTACAGAAAGCTTGGTTCAAAGATAGAAGATTTGCAGAGTGCAAGAATCTGTTTTCTCCATGTATTATTTGTTCACATGCCATTCCATTTGTTGGTGTTTCAATTTGGAAGAAGTGTGGTCATTGTGGGGTTGTCAATCCAATGCATAAGTTTGAGTAACGATTAATGATTAGAAGAGTAACGACATCTCATGTTGGACAATGCCAATACACAATAGCTTTGCACTCACTATACAATCAATTATGGATGTTAGATCAAAACGCAGTTCAGGTCGATGAGGGAATAAGGTGTCACAATCCAAATAAGGATGAACTGCTTGAAGAGAAGTTGAACAAGAGTGAAACAGTTTTGAAATAAATTGCAGACATGATTTTATGAGACTTAGCTTTTATAGCATGTGAAGGAATATAGCCTCTTTATGTTGTAAAACACTAGTACAAAATGACTGATTAGTTACGAAAAAAAGACTAAAATTTGCACATAAATTACCATTTTTCAGTTGGTGACCATTAGTAGCTAATGTATAGTATCTTATAACGCAACCAAATTTTAGTCATTTTAGCTTAGTCATTAATTGGTTGTCTCAATTTAATCGTTTAGTAGTATATTTAGTCATACATTTGGTCATTAATTCCCACAATTAATGACCAAATATATAACAAAATATATTACTATATGATCACCTAAGAGAACCAATTAATGACCAAAGAAATATGACCAAAATGTTGGTTGTGTTATAAGATACTGTAAATTAGCTACTAATAGTCATATAAATCCAAATTTTAGTCATTGTTTGAAACCAATTAATGACCAAAGAAATATGACTAAATTTTGGTCGTGTTATAAGATACTGTAAATTAGCTACTAATAGTTGTATATATGCTAAATTTAGTTGTCATTTCTAATCACAAATTTATCATTTGCAGTAGTCATTTATCCTTTTTTGGTAGTTTCAAATCCATTATATAAATGTTTGATTTAGTAGTTTATATTCATTTCATTTACTTTCATTAATAATCATTATAAATGAATTATTTAGTCATATATTCATTTTGTTTGTGTTCATCAATAATCATTATAAACTACTAAATTAATAGTTTTAGATTGATTTTATGTGTTCATTATTAATCAACATAAATCAATTGGTATGATTTTGCGACTAAATTTAAAAAATTTCATACATTGTGAATGTTCAGCTAATATGAAAAAAAAAAGTTGCATATATTAGTTACAATACTAAACAATATCAAGAGAAACAATAAATAATTTCAACCACATAAATTATATTATATGAAATGTTAAATAATTACAATAAAAATTTCCAACTTAATATGGTTGGACTACAATTTACACATGAAATGATGTTTCATCACTTCAAATCATTATCATTGTGTTTCCAAGGCATTACAGGTGAATTCACCTGGTTTGAAGACTTGACCATCAGTCTCTATGTGTGTGCCTTATGCAAGATATTGACTCTAAGGGTATCACTAGGCCGATTCTCTTCTCTCTCTCTTTTTGTATTTGTTGCTTCAGTGTCATTTCTCTCCTCTTTCCTCCATTCCTACTTCCTACCATCTGTTAGGGTCCTATAATAATAGGATTCATAATTTTGAATTAGCTATGATTAGTCTTGTAATATTGTACATACTTTTGCTTTCTACAAAATGTTTTCCTATATTAAAAATAAAAAATGTAAAGAGGGTAAGTCCTAAAACAAAAATCAAAGGACTAAAAGAAAAAGGATCAAAAAGAAAATAAAATATGAACCCCACCAAAAGAGATAAAAAATAGATTCTGAAAGTGATGCAAATTCAAATCCCACTACTTTTTACTTTTCCTTGTAAAAATAATATTGTGTGTAGCTTGTCAAAAATGCTACAATCCATCATGGTCAAATAGTTTAATCTTGATTCATTCATGCTTTAAATTTCATGTTGATAGATAGAGAATGAAGATCTAGCCAAACTGTTTAATCTTGGTAGATCAGTAGTTAGGTAGAGAATAATAATGAGCTCATCAACTTAATCTGAGCCATTGGAAGTTATAAGGTTAGAATTAGATAGTTTTCTTATCAAAGAAAAATAAATGAAGGGTTAGCAAGCTCAAATGCACCCAATAAATGAAGAGAAAATGCTAGGATGAATAAAGGGTAGGTAGAAGAGGTTTTGGAATGCACAAGGTTGCTAGCTCAAATGCACCTTCATCATGGTTAAATCCTATGTTTCATATGTAGGAGGAACTATTAGAGGAAAGAGGAAATTCACAAAAATTGTGTATTACTTTGGGTATTTACCTTAAAAATTTCTATATAATTTTGGGCTAGAATAGTAAAGCTTCTTCACTAATTACCCTTCATTTCACTAAACCACTAAATGTCTATTTTATTAATTTCCCTTCATTACCCCTTCATTACTTTTCATTCCCTAATCTTTTTCCCCTTCTTAATTCCAAAGGACCCTTCCCTCTTCATTTCCCCTTGTAATAACCCTTTCCCTTCATTATAACCCTTTCCCTTTCATTTTAACCCTTTTTCCATTATTAAAACCCTTTCCCTAGACATTACCCTTTAAAAATAATTTCCCCCATTTATTAATTTCCCTCTTCGTTATAGACATATTTGGGCCTTGCAAACCCAATCTTATATGTTGTTAATCCAAGGTCTCTTCAACCCCTAAAAGTGTTGTTTCATACCCCAAAGGATCATAGTCAACAGATTACATCATTACCCAGAAGTTCCACCTGAAAAACCACTCAGAACTAGCCAAAACTTGACCATACTGACTGCTCCATTATTAGGTGCGATGCATACTGACTTCTACACTAGCCAGGTGCGATGCATACTGAAGAGGCCTTCTGTGGGGTGCAATGAGCGAGAATGGACAAATGTCCGAGACAGTTTGCTAAGTGGATGCTCATGGAATCTTCTATAAAATTCTCCTATGACACTTTCCTTTCTAAATTTTCCCAGGGATGAGTAATAGATCTAAGAAATCTCCAAGTGGAACCAGGAACAACAAGTGGAATGACACTAATAAAAAACCTAGAGATGACTCACACCCTTGCAGACATCTATAATTGGATCCCTCATCTGAGAGATTTGGAGGCTGGAATTTTGTAATTTGTAAGGAAGTGCTAATAGTTTGTCTTTGAGAAAGAGCATTGTATTGTTGGGTGATTCTTCTTTTCATGAGGTGAAGAGGGCTTTGATGCTGGGAGGATGATGTTGGATCAGACAACTGGGTTGTAATTCTCCCTTCTATTTTAATAAAGTTCTTTGAGTTTTCCTCCATACAAGCATGTACTTGTGAATGCCATTGTATGTTCGATGTATTTCTGATTCTGCATTGTTAATGATATAGTAGATCGAGATGCTTTGATGGTGTTTTGTTACTTGGTTTCTACAGGTATTCTTTAAGCAGGGCAAGTAGGAGAGAAGTTACAAACTCTATCTATGGGGAGAGAAATCAAGTAAGGAGTCAAGCGGAAGATCCAAGTTGGTCTCTTTGCTTCCCTCGTATCTATCATACATAGAGGAAATCGTAAATTGCTTTCATTGTTTGTTTCTAGGATAGCTGCCAATCCTAGTGGGGCTAGCAAATCGAAAAGACACTAGTTTTCCCGGAAACAAAATGGAAACTCCACTGGGGAGCGAATTGTTTGTTTGTTTGTTGTTGATTGTTTGTTTTATAAACTATAGACAGAGCTTGAAGTTAGCCAGATAGCCTTCGAACTTCTCTTGCTCTGTAATTGCAAAGTAGATGAATGCTGCTTCAGTAAATCTTCGGTTTAGTTTATAAATTGAACATCTGACTTACAAGAATTCTCGATGCCCTGTTGGTAGCTCAATAACCTCTCAAGATCATACCTCTATACTTTCCTCTTTACTGTCCATAATAGCTCAGCTTAACTCACTGAAATACCCACCTCAGTTGCGCTCCCTGGCCCATTGCATTGTCTGTCACTGTCTACCAGTATGCATCACACCTCCCGAGCCTAAAAAGTGCAATGCATCCCTGTTTCTGTGAAGCCTAGGTGCCATGACTGAGCTTATTTCCCTCTTTGAAATTTGGGTTTTTTGTCCTTGTTTTTAGCTCTGTTTAGTTGTTTTGCTGCTTGTGAATAGTATCTCATTGCTGAAACCTACTTGCATTACACAGTTCAGCCTCCATTGATTAGGATTAGTAAATGTTTTTTGTGTATTTGTCCGTCATTTACGATCCTTTGTTAAAAAGTTGCTTAAATCGATCTATCGTTTTGGTGCAAAAAGTGTCGTAACTGTCATTTTGTGTCAAAAAGAGGGGTGTTGTAAAGTCTTCCTTCTCTAGGTGTCAATTGAACTTTTTCCATGTATTTCATTTGATTTGTTGATAATTGAGGTGTCAAAAGCATCTTCTCTTTGAAATTGAAAAGTGTCATTTAAGTCTTCCTTTCATTTTGAAAAAGAAATTGTCGAAATATCGCTTTGAAGAAAATATTTCAGATCTATACTTAGTTTTCCTTTTTGGCATTTTTCACATTAAGGGGAACATAAAACAAATACATGCATTTGCATTTGCATTTAGACTGTGTGCAAAAAATGATTTAGGAAAAGTGCATTTAGTGTGTGCTTTTTGCTCTTTGTTTGAAAGAATCGTAATCTTCTTTCCTTAGTAGCTATGATTTTCATTGCTAAAAATAAACAACGATTGTTTATCATTGTAGATTTCATTTTTAGGAATTTTACATATACACCACATGGTGAACCATTGAAAGGAAAACTTCTAAACAAGATCAACTTTAAAATAAATTTCAATGAACTTAACAATGCTTTGGAACCTAACGCAACACATTTAGAGGTCTAGGCTAGAGACGTGTTCCGGTGTCGTAAAATCTAATAACTATCGTTTTCATCGAAGAATGGGCGATTCCTCCTCTTTGATACGACAAGTGCTAGCACGAACTTGTGCTCCCCGCACCGTCAAGTATATATTAGGATACCATAATAGACTTATATCCTTTATCCATAGGAAGTCGTGTCTGCCACCCTATCGATCGCAATGCACTGAACACAGCATTCGGGAAGATTGACTATTATACATAAGTCCTTGGTAATTTGTCTTTAATTTACCACCAAGGTGTATATTCCAGTTTTGCGATTGGTTTGGTAATCCATCTGTCTAGATTTCCAGAGTAGTCACTTTCATTCCTTTTCGACTCCTTAAAAGAAAAGGTCCATCTGAGCACTTGTCTCTTCAGGCTCATTAAAAATCGAAGGGGACTAGAGTCATCTTTAGCTTTTTCTCGACTCTTAAAAATTGAAAAAGTAACGTTGTGTCAAAGCGTCTTTAAAATTTATTTAATTCAGAATAACATTATTTTCCCCTTAATTTTGAGTTGATCTAGTAATCCACAATCGTGGAAGAAAGTCAATAAAAACCCCATCATTTGCAGAGACTAGCGAGTCAACCATCTTTGACTCTGGAAATGAAACCATTCCGGGAAAAACGGTCTCATTTAATTGAGTCCAATTCACCTGATTTATTTGAAACTTGTGTTTCAACATCGTCAGAGACTATAGTTACTCTGATCATTTCTGGTACATCTGCCTTTATAGAAGAAGTTCCGCAGTTGCAAGAGGACATTAGAACTGATCCTAGTGTAACGGTAGACACTTTTATACCTGAAACAACTCAAGATAGAGCCAATTCAGAGACTGAAGTTCACTTACCTGAACATCTGGAAGTTGAGTTCCAAAATTCAGAAGGTGTCACCCCTCTAGTGTTTGTTACTGCAGAAGCTATAATTTATTCAGCTCCAGAAATATTTTACGGACCTGATGGTCTACCTCTTCCACTTGGACTAATTGCTATAGAAGATATAGTAGAGGATCTTCCATCCAGTACCCCATTACATTTTGGAACTAGGATCCACTTATATCCTTCTACTCCTGAAGTTAGTTCTTTAAATCATTCTTCATCGCAAGTTCCTGTTGAATCGCTAGGAAATATTTTGGATAGACTAAATATGTCTGAACAACCGTAAACATCTAGGACTGTGTCACCAGATACAGCTACAGCAGAACTTCCTGCTTCCATTCCTACAATGTTTGCTAGTATACCATTTGTCCCAACTAGTTATCAATCACTAGCTAGAGTCCACTCAGGGACAGTTTTGACGACATGGTTTATTCCTATTTGTTCGTCCGGAATTCTATCTAGTATTTCTTATGTTGAAACTCAACAAATTGATCCTACATGCCAGTATCAATTTGGGCAGACTAGTCTTCAAAGACCGATATATCCTTCAAACACTGGATTGTCGCAATATGGAGGGCAATATGCTTTTTCATTGTTCCCTCCTGGAGAACAACCATATGAGATTTCACAACAAAATTCAGGTCAAACTGGAATTATATCCAATGGTTGGGTACCAATACTGCCTCAACAACCAATGGTTGTATATTCAATGCAACCGGTCCAACCTGTGTCGAATATTCCCACTACACCTGCTATTGTGACTGTATCACAAGTACAAGCACTGCCTGTTGTATGTCAACCTCAAGTCTCTCAGGTTGCAATATAACAGCTTCTTGTCTCTACGGCTCAATCACAACCTCATGTTAGTGCTTCCTTACCTAGAACGACTCAGGCTCAAACGGGTACTATCACTCCACATCTTGGTCAATCTTCCAGTATTGGGCAACAGCAAATGGTCCAACAACTATGGCTAGTATAATATCAACAACCACAATTCTAGCAAACTTACCGAGGCCTCAACAACAAGGCTTTGTAGGTAATGGACAACCGCATTCTCAAAATGGTTATCAACAACCATACTATAATGGTTATGTCCAACAACCTTATCAAAATTACCAGCATCAGATACATTATGCTGGTATGCAATGACCTACTGCTAAGGTGATTCCATCTTATCATGGATATGCTTCACCTAACCTAAATCAACAGTTGTCTTTTGTAGTGACTCTAGAATTACCATATTTGAACCGGTTGACGAATGATCCAATTGCATACACCCCTTGGTGGCCAACGATTACTCATAAATTTCCCTATGATATTCCTAAATTCAATGGAAATCTAGGTGAAGATCCATTGAATCACGTAATGACCTTTCATTTGTGGTGCTCGTCTAACACCCTTAATGATGATTCGATTAGGCTTCACCTTTTTCAAAGAATGCTAACCGGTCCGGCAACGAAATGGTATATTGAATTTCCTAGAGCTTCGTACAATAACTTCAGCACCCTTGCCACTAAGGTACCCATAAGGTACGAAATGGGAACAGTACTCCTTACCAACTTTAAAAAAACCATGGCCACTCACATATCTGATCATATTCATGAGTGGCGATGCTGTCATCAAATGGTAAAGACATATGTTCCTGATCAGCTTCTAGCTGACTGGTTTATTAAGTCCTTATTGCCTTCTATTACTGAAGATGTGGTGAAGGGAGGAGTTGTCACTGAAGAGCAAGCCATTGCTCGTGCTTAATAGTTAGATTTAATCTATACTCAGTCTGGCATCCTCTACGTCAAAATTCCTGACGCTCCTAGACCAAAATTTTCCATTCCTCCCCCTCCTAAATTGAATAGGGACTCTCACACTAGGGACGACGTGATCGGTACCTAAAGAACGCAAACTGCAAAGGCTCCATCTGGTAAAGCCCTTGCAGTTTCTAGTCAAAAAGTAAATGACAAACCTCTTACCTCAGAAATTAATGCCATGTCATATGACAAGGGCAAGAATCCAAAGCAACTAGGGGGCAAAAAAAAAGGGAAAAATAATAAGAAGAAACAGGAAAATTCACCTCCTGAAAAATCTTCTGAGAACCCTGCTGGGAAAAAGAAACCTCATTATCCATGTTTAATATGTAATAACGAGAATTTCATGAAATATTGTCCACATCGAGCTGAGGTTGCGAAATTTTTAAAGACTTCAACTACCTCCGCGGTGTTGACTGATCTGTTTCCAAACCCAGAAACTAACCTGGTTACTATCGATCATGCTTCCACATCCCAAGTTCTTATGCTATCCATCTTGAAATAGCAAAATGATGCTTTGATATCGACAAGGAATAAATATTATGGGAATCCACGGTTGTTGAACATGAAGGCTACAGATCAACCCAGTAGTTCGACAACAACTTCGCCAGAAGTTGTTCCGCCCATCATTCCTGAATTAACTATAAATCCGCCAAAGGGAGTAGTACATAAATCGACACTTAATCCTCGTGCCCAAGCAGCACAGAATTAAAATATAGTGGAGGATCTGACTCAATCACCATCTGCTATGTCGACACTTGAAGTACTGCAGAATTGCCCCATCCAAAACAGGCTTTATTATCAGCAATAGGTGGGATAGATCCAACGGATTCCAATCTTGTGGCCTTTAACCATAAAGGATACGAACCTCAGTTACCGGCCCAACTTGCTTTCCTTATACAGGTAAAATCCCTCAATAAAACTGTTCATCGAACAATCATTCATGAGGGGGCATCTACCTGTATTATGTCAATGAGTTTCTGGAAAACTTTAGGCTCACCACCCTTGTCACGATCATCAACAACATTAAAAGTGTTTGATGGAATAACATACATGCCGTATGGGATATTAAGTAACTTGCAGGGTGAACTGGGGGGCAAGATAGTAGAAATTGAAATTGAGGTCATTGATGGAAACCTTGACTTCAATATCTTACTAGGAAGGCCCTGGATTTATGCTATGGTTGCCGTTGTGTCGACGTATTTTAGAAAGATTGCATTTCCCTTCCAAGGTGGAATTGCAATCGTTGACCAACTAACCTTTTTCCCCAACAGTTCACAAGCTACTGGAAGCATTCCATTGATCCATGGAAGTTCTCAATCGCTTCAAAATGTCAGAGTAGGTCTCCTAAAAGACCCTTCCTTAATGGGTACTTTTTCCCTTCCGCCTCCAAGTAATCTGGTAGAAGTGGACACAGTGGAAACTTGTCATATGATATCTTCTACATCCTGTGTATTATTAAGCCACAGCTTAAATGATGCAGAAGGTAAGTACTCCTATGTTGAAAAGCTGGCTTTAGCAGTTGTTCAAGCAGTACAGAGATTTCGACACTACATTCTCTTTTGCAAAACTACCATTTCGCCAAATTGCAACTCTGTGACCTACATTCTATCGTGTTAATTACTAGGGGGGAAATATTCCAAATGGATAGCCATTTTCCAAGAGTTTGATTTGGAATTCACTAAATCCAAATCAAAGAAGTCTCTCATCTTCACAGAGTTACTTTGTGACCTTCCATCGTCATCCAACGATTTAACATCTAAATCATCAATCGTGGATGAGACTCTGTTTCTGATAGCGTCAAGCGATTCATGGTACAGAGATATACTGGTCTATCTCCAAGCCCAAACTTTTAGGCCAAATACCTCTCACTTTGAACAATGGCTTTCTGATACCAAGTCAAAGACTACATGATCGTCGGTGATACACTTTATCGTCATGGTGTCGATACAGTTCTGCGAAGGTGCCTCACGCATGAGGAGGCTGAAAAAGTTCTAAATGATTTTCATTCAGGTGCATGTGGGGGCATCTATCTGGTTACACTACTGTACAAAAGATCTTACGAGCTGGTTACTTCTGTCCCACTATATTCAAAGATTGTATAATTGTAGTCAGAAGTTGCCATGCTTGTCATATTCTTGATAGCAAAACTAGATTACCACCTGCACCACTGCATCCAGTAGTTGTTGTTGGGCCATTCGCTAAATGGGGCATAGATTTCATGACATGTAACCTCACCTCGGCCGAGGGGCATGGGTATATTAATTCGCTATCGAATATTTTACAAAATGGGCCGAGGCGATGCCTACATTAAACAACAACAACGAAATGGCTGCTCTTTTCTTTTTTAATCATGTAGTCTCTAGATTTGGTGTTCCACATGCTATAGTCACAGATCATGGATCACATTTTCGCAATCACATGATGATTGAACTGACTGCCAAATTAGGACTGTCCCACGATAGTTCTACTCCATATTATCCGCAGGCTAATGGACAGGTTGAGGCAATCAACAAAGTCCTAAAGCGCATGCTGCAAAGAATGATTGGAGTCCACAAACGGAATTGGCATTTAATCCTGTACTCAGCTCTATCAGCATATAGGACATTGGTGAGAAATGTGACTGGATTTACACCCTTTCAGTTGGTGTATGGTCTGGAAGTTGTCTTACCAATTCAGTGTGAAATTTCATCTCTCCAGCTCCCACTTGATCTGCTTCCCGAAACTTCGAAGGAAGAGGCTTGTTTCTTGGAACTAATCCACTTGGATGAAACCCGTCGTAACGCCGCGCTGGCTAACAAAGCACATAAGAAACGTGTCAAGGTGCAATTTGACAAAAATGTCAAGCCTCGTGTCTTCTCGGACAGTGACCTGGTCTTGATTTACAATCAGGACTCTAACAAATTGGGAGCAGGTAAGTTCGAACCATTATGGATGGGCCCCTACATTGTTAAACGAGTATTGACAAAAGGAGCCTACGAGCTGGTGGATTATGATGGGATTCCACTGTCTTAATCTTGAAACGGGTTGTATTTTAAGTGTTACTATGCTTGATTAAGTTTAGTAATCTCTTTGTATATATTCTTTTGTTACATTTTTGCTTTCTTTTAGAGTTGTCATTTTGGTTAGGTAATCCACTTTGCATTTGTTGCAGATGTCAAACCTTTTGGAACCATTTGTTGGATATGCCGATGGGGCTAGTTGTAGTACGCGGAACCTATCTTCTGCGGCCTAGGCCATTTTTGCTCTAAGCAGTGAGTTAGTGAGTTTCAGGGGGATATGTATTGGTCGATCAATGAACAACATCACTGATTATAGCACGTTGATTGAGCTTCTCTCTGATGCCATTTCGCATGACGTACGCCGACTTGTTGTCAGGCTAGATCCGCAACTCATCATCCTTCATCCTATGGGCGTTTATTCCATTCAGAACCCAGCTATTTATTGTATGTTACTAAGAGTCAGGATTTTGGAAAGACAATTTGATTCCATTCAATATCAACACATTTCCAGAAACTTAAACACATTAACTGATTCATTAGCAAACTATGTGTTGGATAGACATTTGCAGCATTTGTAAAGAAAGCATTTCACATTAACATTTGCATCAGGATTGCATAACTTAACCAAAATAAAACTCCAAAAATCAAAAATATATAACTGTTTATAGTTTTTTACAAAATGTTTTGTGTCCAAGACAAAATCAATCATATGACCAAGAAACTCAAAAATGAATGCAGAAAAGCATCCTAGACTAATGATGCTGGCGATAACATGTCACCGCCTGTGCGATCATACACAAGAGCCTAGTCCATCGACTCGGCATGCCAGTAGTATGGTGCTATAACCTCAGAGGTAACTCGTTGGTAATGATGTCCTGAATACCGAGAGTGAGGCCCTCAATTTGATCCAGCAGCACTGCGAGGGTCTACGATATGTCCAGATCTCGAAGGACAGCCCTCCCTACCACCTCTCCTGCTGGAGCGTCAGCTGTCACTATGGGTGTGCCGCTGGTCGCACTGGCCCAATATCTACACACACATATGGGTTTGATTAGTCTTGATAGCATTCAAAAAACGCAAAAACATTTTAAAACTGATAAACTTAGATGTGGTCGAATCATTTTACCTATCACACTCCACTGCTTTCCAGCTGGTAACGCCAAATCCGGGTCGCCTCGTAAATCCATCCCGACATATGGATACTCCGTGAAGACCATCTCCTGATGGTAAAACCACTCCAAGAAGGCATCAAAGAAGGAAATTTTTGACTGACCAACATGTCTGGCCATAATATCAACCCATCTCTGCATTCGTGGGTCCCTCGGTGCTAGCAATCCCAGTGAAATGTTCTAAAGCTACATGAGTGCAATCCTCTCCAAGGCAAAAGAAGTCAATATAGAACCGTAGCCAAAATTCTTGGATCTTTCATTCTTTACCTTGGATAGCTATTATTTTATGACGGGAAGTACCACCTCACACCAGTTGAACACCTTTGGTTCCAGGCATTTCAAGGCATACTGCATGTAAGATCCATTTGCCAAATGAAGAGCTGCACTACCAGCCAATCTAGCAAAGGTAAATGACATGGTCCTCAAGGGCCAATCAGTGACATCTCATATATTGATCTTGCCATCTCTGCTAGGCTGAGATCCATCTCTACAGAATTGACGGATATAATCTCTCACAGATTCGCCTCCACTGTTGAAAATAATACTGAGAGGGGGGGTGAATCAGTATTATCAAGACCTTTTACCAAATCTTCTTTATTTATACTTTGAATTATTTTTGCATATCAGTACCATAAAATAATGAGCATGAACAAGAAAAACAGACAGTCACATCAAAGAACACCAGATATAAGGTGGAAACCCAATGTGGGTGAAAACCACCTGCTGCAATATATCTCTATCTTCTTTCAATTTAGAAACTCCTTTTACAATGCTCTTGTACTAGTGCAGTCCTTTACCAGTACGCAGGCTGCAACCTGCAGAGAGCTACAACTCTCTCTCGTTTTCCAGTCTCTCTTGGAAGGGAGCTACAACCCCCTACTTTTCAAGGACCACTTTTCATAAATTTTCAAACTGGATCCATATACATCAAATGATCATCAAGTACAGATAAATTACAGTCAGCTGAAATAACCAGATCAACAATAACAGAATTGAACCCAGAACACTTTATCAACAAAAAAATTCACCCAACAGAAGATCTTAAAACAGATATGTAGTTCTCCTTCTTCTGGCCTGCATCGCTACACAATTCACACTCTGCTTCTCTGCGTACACCCGCAGAGCTCCTTCTGTTGTACTGCGTGACCACGCACTGCTCCTTTTACTGATCTGCGTACAGTACGCACCCAAATTTACTATCGCGCCGCGTACTGGCAAGTAGGCACGCACCCAGGAGAACAATTGCGCCGCGTATTGACACAGTAGGCACACATCTGAACCACTGTCGCTCTGCGTACCCACGCACTTCTTCCTTGTCGCCTCTGCGTACCCACGCACTGACCCTTCGTCGCCTCTGCGTACACACGCACTTCTTCCTTGTCGCCTCTGCATACCCACGCACTGCTCCTTCGTCACCTCTGCGTACCTCTGGTTAGGGATGAAATACAGTCAGATGCTCATATCTAAACTTGCGCTCAAGAGATCACCCTTCACAGATTCGCTTCCAACTTCTCTTTTATAGATCAAGCTTTTAAACCGAGAACCCAATAGATCAGATCTTAAGATATTCAACCCAAAAGCATACTAAGCCAAATGATCTTCTTTTCTTTATATAGGCAAGCTCTTCCACAAATCAAGGATCATGGGGCTCAATAATAATAATAAAATAAAAAAATACCACAGGCCAAAACCATGATAACACAATACCGTCGGCTAAATACCAAGGGTAAAACATAAGGAACCCCACTTGTGTGCGTTTTACTGCCTTGAAGTGTGTGCACTGGGGGTACGCACCTCATGAATGGGTAAACTGTGTGTCTGGACGCGGCCCCTGCACAGCGTTCCTGCAGGTATGCATCTTCTGTACTATTCTCCTGCGTACTTCTTAATTTTCATCATATTGAGAGCCTTGCCATGGGTGTTGCCATGAAGTACAACATCTGTAACATATAACCATACCAGAAACATAATGCCAACAACATGAGCCCCAGGGTTTGTCCATATGGCATGGCCTATGCCGACGTGATCCACCGATGCTGATATCACTCGCCCCGGGGTCCCGCCTTTGCCTCGTGGCATGGTCGATTGCGATCCACCAATATTGGCGATTGCGATATTGGATTGGCCCGGGTCTTGCTTTATGTTATATGCATGTGCCCGCCTTCGACCCAATATGTCGGGGATTAGCGATTGGGGGTGCTTCCCCTTTTTAGCTTAAATCCATCTTTGACCTCTTCCGATGCGATTTTCTTCATAAAGCCTTTTAGGCCATTTTTAAAGGATTTTGCCTGTTTTTCTAAAGAACAAAGGGAATTTTCTTTCAGCGACAACTTCTGCATCCTAAGTCCATTTTTTCCCATTCAAGTTGCAACAGATTCAGAACGAGACGATCTCTGCAATGGGGCTATTTCCAGGAACTTCATTGGACTTTCATTTTCCTCAGTGTGGAACACTTAGACTTAGGAGTTTATCCAAAATCCATTTTGGATCATGCCTTCCCACTAAAAAAACTTTTGGTCTCCAAAATACTGATATACTAATATGAACAGTACAGAGTAACAACACCTTCTTTTTTCATCTTCCATACACTTGCATTGCATAGTGCCTTTAACCAAATTTTTTGACCACTCCCCTTTTGGATGGGCTGGTCTTCCCGGGAAGAATTTTCTTCCTCCTTGCCTTCCTACAAAACTCCTGCTGAAATGGTTATAGAAGGTAGTTAAAGCTTCTCTGCCTTGATCATTGATCCAAGGTGGCTCAAACAAATGTGAAGTACACCTGCTCCACAAAGCTTTCATTTGTACTTGTTTGACAAGCTATCAACAAAAAATATTAACAACAATAAGAATACAGGCAAAAACTGGATAGACTAAACTCCTGCTTCAATAAAGAAACAAATTTCACATCTTGTGAACACCTCCATGTCTTACATTTTCATACAAATGATGGATTAGACAACAAGCCCACAAAACATGCCTTTAAAACAAATGACCCTTCAAGTCAAGCATGTAGAAAAAGACCATTAGGACTCTTTTTAAAAGATGAACATTTCATCACTATCTCGATATTAGAGACCAAAGCAATCAACCCTTCATGCTAATTACACACACATGTTCAAATACAAGGAAAACATCATCATCCTTGTGTTCATACACATCATGCTTATGCATGCATTTCATCCTTCAAATTTCACTTAATCACATTGTACTTTCGAAGATGAAATGACATAGAATGTTGCAGCAACAAAGTGAGTCTCCTACTCAACCTTTTTCCATTCACCATCTTGGTAAAAATCTGCAACTTGCATCTTATCAACAAGGAAATGCAAATAGATTGTTATAGACATATTTGGGCACTTCAACCCCAATCCTATATGTCAATAAACTAGGGCTCATAAACCCCTAAAAGAGTTATTTTACACCCTAAAGGAACATGGTCATCTGATTACATCATTTCCCAAAAGTTCCACCTAAAAAACCATCCAGAAATGGCCCAAAATGAACCATATTGACTGCTACACTGGCCAGGTGCGATGCATACTGAGAGGTAAACTGCTCAGGTGCGATGCATACTGATTAGGCTTTCTGCAGGGTGCGATGGCCGAGGATGGACAAATGTCTGAGACAGTTTGCTAAGTGGATGCTCATGGAATCTTCTAGAAACTTCTCTTATGACACTTGCCTCTCTGAATTCGCCCAGGGATGAGTAAGAGATTCAAGAAATCTCCAAGTGGAACCAATTGTAACAAGTGGAACCAAATGCAACAAGTGGAATGACACTAATCAAAACCCCAGAGATGACTCACACCCTTGCACACATCGATAAATGGATCCCTCACCTAAGAGATGTAGAGGCTGGAATATTGTGAATTGCAAGGAAGTGCTAATAGTTTGTATTTGAGATAAGAGCATTGTATTATTGGTGTGATCTTGCTATTTCATGAGGTGAAGAGGGATTGATGCTGGGAGGATGATGCTAGATCAGACAATTGGGTTGTAATTCTCCCTTCTATTTAATAAGGTTCTTCAAGTTTTCTTCCATATAATTGTGCACTCGTGAATGTTATTATTTGTGAATGCCATTGTATGTTCATTATATATCTGATTTTGTAGTGTTTATGTTACAATAGATCAAGATTCTTTGATGGTTCTTTGCTATTGTGTTTCTACATGTACTCTTCAAGCGAGATAAGTACGGAGAGGAGTTGCAAGCTCTGTCAATGGGGAGAAAGATTGAGCAAAGGGATTAAGCGGAAGTTCCAGGTTGGTTCCATTGTCTTTCTCTTATATGTTACACATAGAAGAAATCATTGAATTGCTTTAAATTGTTGTTTCTAGGGTAGTTTCCAAACCTAGAGGGCTAGCATTCTTTAGGAATATTAATTTTCCCAGAAACAAATTGGCGACTCCACTGGGGAAACACATGTTTGTTTGCTGTTATTTTTTGTTTTATAAACTATAGATAGAGTCTGAAGTCAGCCAGGTAGCCTCCGAACTGCTCTTGCTCTGCAATTGCGTAGTAGATGAATGCTACTTCAATTAATATCTGATTTAGTTTATGAATTAAACATTTGACTTACAAGCACATCTAGATGCCCTTTTGGTAGCTCAGTAACCTCTCAAGACATTCCTTCATACTTTTCTCTTTACTGTTCATCAAAACCCAACTTAATTCATTGAAAACAGCTGTACATCTGAGCCAAAACCCATTTTAGTTGTGCTCCCTGGACCATCGCACTATCTTCCACTGTAACTCAGTATGCCTCATACCTCCCGAGTGTAGTAAGTGTGATGCATCTCTATTTCTGTGAAGCCCAGGTGCGATGACTAACTGAACTCTTTTTCCATTCTAGAAATTGAGGGTTTTTGACCTTGTTTTCAGTTTTGTTTGGTTGTTTTGCTGCAAATGAATAGTGCCTTTTTACTGAAAATTACTTGCATCACTTAGATCAGCCTCAAGTACATTAGGATTAGTGAATTTTTTTATGTGTTTGTTCATCATTTATAATCCCTTGTCGAAAAATTGTTTAAATTGATTTGTCGCTTTGATACAAAAGTGTCATAATTGTCGTTTTCTGTCGAAAAGAGAAGTGTCGTGAATTCTTCCTTCCCTTGATAAATTGATTGAACTTTTCTTCATGTTTTTGGTTTGATTTGTTTATATTCGAAGTGTCGAAAGAATTTTTTATTCAAAGTTGAAAAGTGCCATTGAGTCTTCCTTTCTCTTTTGAAGAAGAAATTGTCGAAATGTCATTTTGAAAGAAATATTTCAGATCTTTGCTACATTTGTTTTTCCTTTTTGGCATTTTTCAAATTAAGGGGAACGAAAAATAAATACATGCATTTGCATTTGCATTTATTTTTTGCGTGAAAAATGATTTAGGAAAGTGCATTAGTGTGTGCTCTTTTCTCTTTGTTTGAAAGGATTGTAATCTTCTTTCCTTAGTAGCTAGGATTTTCATTACTCAGGATAAACAATGATTGTTTATCATCGTAGATTTCATTTTAGGAATTTTAAATCAACATCTCGTAGTGAACCATTGAAAGGAAAAATTTAAACAAGATCAACTCTAAAATAAATCTCAATGAACCTAACAATGCTTTGGAACTTAACGCAACACATCTAGAAGTCTAGGCTAGAGACATGTTCCGGCGTCGTAAAAACTAGTAACTATCGTTTTCATTGAAGGTTGGGTGATTCCTCCTCCTTGATACGATAAGTGCTAGCAAGGAATTGTGCTCCCTGTACCATTGCATATATATTGGGAGACCACAATAGGATTATATCCTTTATCCATAGGAAGCCATGTTTGCCGCCCTATCGATCGCAATGCACTGAACCCAACATTTGGGAAGATTGACTGCGGTACATGAGTCCTTGGTAATTTCTCTTTAATTTATCACCAAGGTGTATATTGCATTTTTGTAATTGGTTTGGTAATTCCTCTGTCTAGATTTTCCAGAGTAGTCACTTTCATTCCTTTTCGACCCTTTAAAAGAAAATGTCCATCTGAGCACTTGTCACTTTAGGCTCATTAAAAATCGAAGGCAACTAGAGTCATATTTAGCTTTTTCTCGACTCTTAAAAATTGAAAAAGAAAAGTTGTGTTAAAGCGTCATTAAAATTAATTGAATTCGGAATAACATCCCTTGTTCCTAAGTCAATCTTAGGTTGAGATATATGGAGACAAATCTGGGATCCACCAATCAAGGAATCCCTTTTGAGGGGAATCCTAGTCCTTTTTCTTCTTGGGGAAATATTGGTGCTCCGTATATGGCCACATTGTTCCTCTCAGGAATTACAGTTGGCTTGCCAGTATGGCTATTCTCAACATTTGTGGTACAAAATACCATAATTCCTCCGCAATCGAATCAACCTCCAGTTGATGCTGAGGTTGACCCTTCGCCTTCTTCTTCGTTTGTTTCTCCCTCTCCTTCTTCCTCTTCACTTGGTGAAAGTATTGATGCAAGTAACCATGTGGCTGAGAAGAAGAAGAAAGGGAAGGAGAAGAAGAAGAAGTCAATTCAACAAGCGGGCAACCATGCTTCATCTGGTGAAAATCCGCACATTAAGCTTTACAAACCCAGATTTCCATGCATAATTTGTAGACAAGACCATTTTCATCGATATTGTCTGTGCATTCCTTGGATCTTGAGAGAATGGTCCCCCCATTCACACCACCTGGTGTCATCAACCTCTGGTGATCATGTTGACAGCACACCATCAACTAGTAATAGTGAAGTTCATGGATAGAAAGGAAGGGTCAAAGTTCCATGTAGGTTATGTGAAGGGAACCATACCCTTCATCGTTGTCCCTTTTTGGATGAAGCCAAAAGAGTATTGGATAACCATCCTGCTTCACCGCAACGACTTCCATCTGGCTACAAGAAATTCTCACCAAGTCCTTTACTAGTTGAAAAACTGACTGACTTAAATCAACCATTGGTCGAAACCACTCACTCTAAAAGAGAATCTTATGAGTCTATACTTTACCAAAGTCAACAGGTCGAGGTGACAGTTGACCCAGTTTTAACTTCAGAAAATCATACCATCCCTGAAGATAATGAGAACGATGCCATTCAAATTCTTTTTGTTACTTCAGAGTTCGACAAACTTGGGGGTAATCTTCCCATTCCTTCACAACAGGAGGAAAGTCCCCCAATTCTCATAAATCAAGGGGTTAATTTTCTCATTTATTCGATACCCCCTCCAAGTAGTCTACTCACTTCCTTTGATTGGAATCGACTAGCAAGATCTCGCCTTCCTTTTTATGTACCTTTCCAGATCATAGTACAAGTTTACAAAATGATCATGTCTGGCACTATCATAGATGAAGAGGCATCAGTGAGTATCCTTTCCTCAACTGCTTGGAAAGTGCTTGGTTCACCATCGCTTACGCCTATTACGCAAAATATGTTAGGTCTTAACAAAGGAACCAGTAGACTGTTAGGGATCCTTCCTAAGTTACCAATCACTTTGGGAAGGAAAACCATTCATCTAAACATGATGGTAGTCATAGGACCATTAGATTACAATCTACTCCTTGGACGTGACTATGTTTATAACATGGAGGCTATTGTTTCAACACTCTTCCGAGTGATGTGTTTCCCGCATGAAGGCAAGATTGTCACCATTGACTAGCTTTCATTTCCTGGTTTAAGCATAGCTCCAAGTCAATCATCATCCCTAAATGGTTCTTTTTCATCGACGATATCTCTTCAACCTTCATTCCATCCACACGATTTCCAGGAGTAGTCTGGTGAATGTAATGAAGCTTAGGGGGCATGCACCCTTGTTTATTCTGTGGATGAACCTAGTTGAAAAGAAAAGTTTCCCTGTAGGTTATGTGATTGGTCTGGCACACCATTCACCTTCGTCTATTCTGCAGATGAAACCAAGGAAGTGTTTTGTCTATTCTTTGGACAAAACCATCTTGCCTAACATGGCTTCCCTATAGGTTATGTGATTGGTCTGACACACCATTCACCTTTGTCTATTCTACCGATGAAGCCAAGGAAGTGGTTTGTCTATCCTGCGAATGAAACCATCCTACCTAACCACAAAAGTTTCCATATGGCTACAGGATATCTCCTTTTCATCATGCTGGGGGCATGCAAACCTTTTTTTTTAATTTTCATTTTTCTAGCTTTTTAGCTTTGTCATTTCTAGCTTTTTAGTTTTGTTTTTTTTTAGCTTTTTAGTCTTGTTGTTTCTAGCTTACATAAAAAGAAAATTAAAACTGAGCATAGTTCCCCCATGGTTTAAGCTCATTAAAAAATGAACCCACCACTGAGCATAGTTCCCCCATGGTTTAAGCTCACTAAAAAATAAACCCACAACCGAGCATAGTTCCCCCATGGTTTAAGCTCGTTAAACAATAAACCCACAACTGAGCATAGTTCCCCCATGGTTTAAGCTCGTTAAAAAATAAAACCACCACCGAGCATAGTTCTCCCATGGTTCAAGCTCGTTAAAAAATGAACCCACCTTCAGTAATTAACCTTTATGATTGCCATTCTATCAACTTTTTGAGCCTTGGTTGTGTACCTCTCAACCTCTATTCTTTTGGCTGATCATATGCTTCCACTTGGTTGTTTACCCTTTTTGGGAACATCTACGATGAGTGGTCCTACCCCAGACACCACTCATTCCTCAAAATCGAGTCTCCTTTAAACCATTTTCAAACTCGTTGAATATGAAAATATTGTCAAGCAGTTGACCTTTCCTGCTCGTTAAAGTGATTGGAAGTGTCATCCCTCTTGTATTTTTTAATCTTTTTTAGACCTGAGCGATTATCTCACAAAAAATTTTGAGCGCTTGTCTTTTTTGGCTCGTTAAAGTGATCGAAAAGTCATCCCTTTTGTATTATTTATCCTTTTTCAGACTTAAGGGATTATTATATGAAAAATAACTTCTGGAGTTTTCTTTTCATCCCTTTTCAAACTCTCTAAACATGAAAAGGACCAAGTTATCCTTGTCGTTAAACTTGTTAAAATAATAGTGACAAACTTGTCCATTTTAGACAAGACCGAGTTTCACTGTCGCTAGACTCGTTAAAACATAGCGACAGGTTTGCTGGAGGGAAAATTATAGAACAAGCATATGTTATCCTCCTCAAGCTTGACAAAAATAAAGAGGTATTGGTCAACAATGACTGGGGAAAAAGGGAAGAAACTTGAAGAAATTTATGGTAGTAGGTCGCTCTTGAACATGACACTTTCACTCCATCACCATTATTGAGTTGGGTTGGGTTATTTCATTCACCAGTTATATAACCATTGGTCTTCCACACCATCCATCTTTTGGGGTTAACGCTACCGATCCATCTTAGTGTTGCCGACATGTTCAAGAGAAGTCATTCAGTTGAGAAACCACAATCCAGTTAATGCCTCATCCACTGTAATACCTCCAACCTTCATCTTTTCATGACCGCCATTCCTGAACCTTGTGTCGTCAGATCGCTTTCACCTCCAGAAATCATTTTCTTCATTTCATGTTCCTCCTATGATGAGTCGTTTTTTGTCGACATCAGCTCTTTATCCAAGAAGTTGACTTAGAAACACCCCTTTCAGTGCTTTGAAGCTTGCATGACTCAATGGCAAGTTTCTCACTTTCGGCGACAGGTTGACAGTAATGGCCTTCGACCGAAATATTTTGCATGGTGTTCAACATCGGATCATAAATTCACACCATGTGAATTGTACTGTAATACCTTGAGGGTCATTATCATTATCGGTGATTCCTCTTGTGCCTGTTAACAACTCACATTATTGGCTGGTAATCAGGCGATGTCTTTCCATGTTCGACTTCAGAACATCTCTTCACATGGATTGACTTGTACATCGGGTGAATATTGAATGAGTTTGAATACCTCGAATCTAGTTTCATCCATCTGGGCTGTGATATATTCAGGGATATAAAGACATCAAATGTACCAAGAAGCTGCATAGATGATCATCTGAACTAAGGACGATGACTCTACATCTGAAGAATCATCAGATGACTATTTGATCTATGCACATGAAATGAATTTATAAAGCTGAGCATGGGAATCCTCACCTCAGCTAGATCATGAAAAACTATATTATGATGATGTATTGTGTTGTATCTTATATAGGTCACCTTCTAGTTCGAAATCTTGGATCCTCATGATAAAGCATTTCACCTGACATCAAGATTTACGACTTCATGCTTTAGGGGGCAACTATTATAGACATATTTGGACACGTCAACCCCAATGTTATATGTCGATAAACTAGGGCTCATCAACCCCTAAAAGAGTTGTTTCACACCCTAAAGGAACATGGTCATCTACATCATTTCCCAAAAGTTCCACCTGCAAAACCATCTAGAAATGGCCCAAACAGAACCATACTGACTGCTACATTGGCCAGGTGTAATGCATACTGAGTGGTACACTGCTCAGGTTCGATGCATATTGATTAGGCCTTCTACAGGATGCGATGGGTGAGGATGGACAAATGTCCGAGACAGTGTGCTAAGTGGATTCTCATGGAATCTTCTAGAAACTTCTCTTATGACACTTGTCTCTCTGAATTCGCGCAGGGATGAGTAAGAGATTCAAGAAATCTCCAAGTGGAACCAATTGTAACAAGTGGAACCAACTGCAACAAGTGGAATGAAACTAATCAAAACCCTAGAGATGACTCATACCCTTGCACACATCTATAAATGGATCCCTCATCTAAGAGATGTAGAGGCGGGAATATTTTGAATTGCAAGGAAGTGCTGATAGTTTGTATTTGAGATAAGAGCATTGTATTGTTGGTGTAATCTTGCTATTTCATGAGGTGAAGAGGGATTGATGCTGGATCAGACAACTGGGTTGTAATTCTCCCTTCTATTTAATAAAGTTCTTCAAGTTTTCTTCCATATAATTGTGCACTCGTGAATGTTATTATTTGTGAATGCCATTGTATGTTCATTATATATTTGATTATGTAGTGTTTATGTTACAATAGATCAAGATTATTTGATGGTTCTTTGCTACTGTGTTTCTACAGATACTCTTCAAGCGGGATAAGTACGGAGAGGAGTTGCGAGCTCTGTCAAGGGGGAGAAAGATCGAGCAAAGGATTAGGTGGAAGTTCCAGGTTGTTCCTCTCATCTTTCTCTTATCTATTGTGCATAGAAGAAATCGTGAATTGCTTTAAACTGTTGTTTCTAGGGTAGCTGCTAAACCTAGACGGCTAGTCAATTGAAAAGACACTAGTTTTCCCAGAAACATAGATGCATCAATAGACATGCAATCCTTAATTGGAAAAGAACTCTAACCATTTCTTACCAATCTAGTTCAAAGGCCTTTCCTTTGTTTGCACATCAGCATCAACATGTGAATCACCTTGAGACACATCATACATGGAAACTTCATTTCCATTTCTGCCATCTTCTCTTTCCATTTTCTTCAGCTTTTGTGGAAGCATTGTTGGATTCAGAGCCCAACACCTTTTAGCAAGATGCCCTTGCTTATGGCAGTAAGTGTAACACATGTGCATCCTCTTGACAACATGATTTACCTTTTCCAATGGACCTTTGGCTCTTTGCTTTTTTTCCTTCAAAAGTTTCCTGTATGTGGTCATTCTCTTCCAACATCTAGAAACATGATGGTTATCCAAACCACAAAAGGAACATCCAATTCTTCTCCCATGATTATGTGGAAATTTACCATGCTTTACAAATCAAAAAGAATACGATTAGAACCAGATTTATACCTGCCTCTTTCACCTTTATTTCGTTCATGAGGAGGTGAAGCAAATGAAGAAGTGGCTCCCTTTGGAACACCTTAAATCTCTTCAAGGCTGTTAGAGCTTCCACAACTCTCTGCTTCAAGTGTGTGCTTCTGAACACTTGCATCCTACAAATGATGTTTCAAGCCATTGCATTCCTCTTGAATAAAACCTTCACACTTCTGAGGTAGAGGACATGAAATGAAACTCCTTCTTGGGATTGTTTCAATGGCCTTCATGGCAACTTTGGAACTCTCTCCATAAGGCCGTCCATAGCCAAGACCGAAATACTTAGGCCTTTCCTCAACCATTATTGGTTCAATAATACCTTGTGCATGCTTTCCCAAGCCTTTTTCTTCATAGCCCATCTTGGACATTAGATTGGAACCTATGCCTCTAGTGTGTTTTTCATAAGAAATAATATAAGAATTCTTAGAAGAATTTGAAGACAAATTGGAATGGTTTACCTCTTCTTCAAGCTGATACTTTGTTAGGCCCCTATACTACTAGTGTAACCCCTTATTGTTATTAGTACAACCCACTTATTATATTGATGTACCCATGTAGTGCCCATATGGTTACTATTGTGCCCCATAGAAGCCCACTATTATTATTATTGTGCCATTACATTATTATTGTTATGTCGGCTCTGGTTATGTTATGAGCCCTTAGACTCCTATATATAGAAAGGGGGTCTTTTCATTTGTATCATGGAAGAATTGTTCATTTATGTAATGTAAAGGAGGTTGCCCCCTCGAAGAGGCTGAATTCTAAGTCATTGATCTATCTTTTCTATCTTTTCTTGAGCTGGTTTCATAACATACTTAACAAAGGCTTCTGGGCTAGCAAAGAGCTGTGACTCCAACTCATGCATCCTCTTCAAGTTCATATTTGCAATATGAAGTTGCCTCTCCATTTCCTGCAGTCTGTCAAAAAGCAACTGCTTCTCTTCCTTCATGGAATTCAACTTCTCTCTAAGTATGCTGCTCTTTCTTCCATCCTCATACATTTCTCTCACCTTGTCCATCATGATAAACAAGTCTTGATTCAAGTTTCCATCAAAGAGTCTTGTGACAAAGAAGGAAGAATTCGAGGATACACTTGAGGAATTTGTCATTATGCCAAAGAACAAAGAACTTCAAACAATATTAATAAAGAGCTTATTTAAGCAACCTTTTGCAACAAACCTCTTTGTTCTCCAAGGATTACCTTGAAGTCCTTTGGGATAGAAGAATGCCTTCAACCCTTCTTCCTGTTTTTCCTTCCTGGACTGAGCTATCAATAACTTTCCTTTCACCTCTGCAAACTCAAATAATAGGCAGTATGAAAAACAAGCATACAATCAGCCTCTTGCTGTTCAAACACCTTTTAGACAAGCAGTTTGTTATCACTCAGGTTGTTCCCTTTGACTCCTAAGGGAATGCGGCCGAGGTAACCACAAACCAAGCTTTGGACTGCAGGTCCTAGCCTACCAGCAGTCAGAGAGGGCTCTCTCTTTATGATTTGGCTTTGTTTAAGGGATGATTTTAGGCTAGATATGATGTACATGGGTTTTGATTTAGTTTGGTGGGATGGTTGATCTATTCAAGCAGAGTTGGCATGCAAAGTGTAACAAGTTCAAACCATTGGGCATGGAGTCAATGAATGTGAACTGAAGGGTGTGTTTTCTTTGGCAGAAGAGAGGAATATGGAGCAGGATAAATACACATGGCACAATGATTTATGCTGGAACAAGGATGAAATGGAGGTCAGGGGATGAGAGGCAGTTAAGAATTCTCTCACCCAGCCAAAGAGGGAAAGTGGATGAAGACTGAATAGGGCAATGAAGAATTCCTAGACAACATTCATATGTGAAGGAAATAACTTAAACATGTTCAATTAAGAATGCATATTCATCACTGGTTCAAAGGAAAACATAGAAAGGTTACAAGAATTGAGCACAGAGGGCATGAAAACTAGTTTTGATCTATTCCTTCTTCCTGCAACTTAGATTATGATATATAGATGATACAGGCACATATAAACTGATAAACAGAGGGAGGAAAGACTTATTGAACCATGAGCAAGCACGAGAATTCCATCCCAATCTCTTTAACCATTAAAAGCACAACCAGCTAGTTCAGATGCAAACATTCCAGCAATCTTTGATTACAGAAGCTCTTAACATTTACAGCGTAAGTCTCAAATGAGAGATACAACCAACCACAAAACTAAAACAAAACCCATGTACATCATATCTAGCCTAAAATCATCCCTTAAACAAAGCTAAATCCTAAAGAGAGAGCCTTCTTTGACTGCTGGTAGGCTAGGACCTGTAGTCCAAAGCTTGGTTTGTGGTTACCTTGGCCGCATTCCCTTAGGAGTCAAAGGGAACAACTTGAGTGATAACATAATGGCGACTCCGTTGGGGATGGATTTTCCTTGTGAAAAGTCAATAACAGTAGGTTGTAGAAATTTTGAATAATTTAACACATATTCAATGGAGATTATCCTGATCATGTACTATTGCGGAAAACATACACAATACATAAGCTCCTCTACGTTGATCATCAATATAGCAGCATCAATAAAAACATCAAGAGCATTCACACATTAACACAGTATGTATCCCGGGGAAAGCATCTCGCTAAAAACCCCAACTATCTGTATATTAATGATTGAGTCATGTAACATTACACAGCATAATACTTCTCACAAGTATCTCCACCTTTGTTACACACAATACAGCTCAGATCTAATCTCCAAATCTCTTCCGCTGCTTGCCTGCCTCCCCTGCTCAATACCTGCATAAGAATGAATGATAATGGCTCAAGCAAACTCATATTTACTTGGCAAAATCACGTGAGCACAAGCTACAATGTGGTAAAATACGTGGGCAAACTCATTGGCATACTCAATCCCTTGATTGTGCAAGATCTGATGCACAACTATAGTCACAACTGATAACAATCTGATTCTCTAACACCTTTCCCTGCTGTACTAAACATGCAGTGACATGCAACTGAGTTAATTGATGTATTCATTAGTTGTATTATGAGTTAATAACTTGTGAATTAATTAATAACTAATTCACCCAACTCATCTCTAGTCTATTTGCCAGTTAGACTAAATACAACCAGTTTAACAAAGCTAAACTGAACACAACTCCATCAACTACACCTCCAGTCCACTAAACCAACTCACTTTAGTTCTAACTGAAGTCCTGCATGCAAATATTAGTCATCCCATAGGTAACAACGTATTTCCTTTTGGGATATGCATGTACCACATCCGTAGCTCATCCTGAAGTGCTCCAAGAGAATAAGACACAGTTTATAGTCTAAATATTATTATGAGCTAATAA
>APFE030542428.1:0-10389 GCA_000404065.3 Pinus taeda | reverse complement strand
TAAATTCTAATTAAAAATTTCAAAACATAATATAACAACATGGATCATTGAAATAACATAATCCAACAAAAATAGTTTTACCAAATCTCAATTAAAAACTCTAAAACATAATATAACCACATCTTGCTATTGCTTAGCACATAGACTTATAAATGAAAAGCTATTAAGCCGCCGTCATTTTTACCATTATCAAACAGAAAGCTATTAAGTCTAGATCGCTCTTATTAGTAAAGATAAAAATAAAAATGATAGAATTTGAAAAAAATGCAGCTTTCTGGTGAGATAATTGCTCATTGAACAGACTGCACCAACGAGAGTGGAATCATGAAAATAGGAGCGGAATCATGAATAATAGGAGGGGAAGTCTACAGAAAAGTCTGGAGAAGTTGGGAAGGTACCTTAGAACGATATTTCTTCAGAGAAATAGTGCTCACCAAAACCTTTGTACAGGAAACTCTCCATGCTACACACTCACAAAAGTTGCTGAAAACAAGAAATGAGAAAACAAATCACCTTACCGATTTTGAAAATAATTAGATGAATTATTGTTCACAAAGAAATCAAATTGATAAACACCACAATATACAATACCTTAAAAATATGACTCTGTTGTAGTATTCTTACAATTCACTAGGGGCTTTGCACGCAATGCTCTGCCTTCGAGGCTGGAATCAAGAAATTATAGTAGTATTCTTACTATTCACTAGGGTGCTTTGTGCCCAATGCTCTCCCCTTGATGCTAGAATTAAGAAATTAAAAACAAATAGACAAAGAAATGTTAATCCAAAAACACTTGCAAATAACAAATGAATAACTGAAATAGAAACCAGAAAAATTAGAGATTCCAATTGTTGTTCATATTAATATGAAGAAAGTTCAGATTTCTCTTACCTTATCCATCTATTCAACAGAGGAACGAGCTAATTCATCCATCGATTCAACAGAGGAACAAGCTAATGTGTTTCATTGAAATACCTTTGTTTCTGAAATGTTTTCCTCTTCATTCTGCACTGGCTGGCCCTAAGTGGTTAATATCACAAATCTCCATTGTCACTGACTTTCTGAAAAAGCTAGCATGGAAAGCTTTATTCCATTTGAATCTAGCTTTATTTCATTTGAAGTTATCATGGAAAGCTTTATTCACAAATTAGAAAACTCAATTCAAAAGGAAACTGTTGTTTTTGAAATGGGAGCAACTCAGAAACTGTTGTTTCTGAAATGATATTTAACATCAGTTGAGAAAGGAAATTTACAAGTTTAATCATTGTAATTTGTGATAGACACACAATGCATTGACTACTGGAAATTGAAATTCTAAAAGTTTGGATTTCAGAAAAAATGAAATTAAAAAAAAAATAAAAAATTAGAAGTATTGACAACTTAACAACTTAACAACCCTTCTTAAAAAAAATTATAATATTATTCAATTTTTTTTTTTAAATGGCAAAATTCAAATTTTAAATTTTTTTTGACTAGTAAATTTTTTCCCTACTTCTATGACGTGCCAGAGGTGCTTTGAAGGGCTCTGATGTGTTCAAATTTGATGACTGGAGGAAAGTAGTGCAAAGTGGCAGTTAGAGTTCTTCTCAAAGGGAAACGTTTCGATATTAAATTGGAAGAATTTTAAATATGTAACAATAGAGTTTACAAGTTAGAGTTCTTCTCAAAGGGAAACGTTTCGATATTAAATTGGAAGAATTTTAAATATGTAACAATAGAGTTTACAGTGGAGAGTAGTGTAAAGTGGCAGTTAGAGTTCTTCTCAAAGGGAAACGTTTCAAAACATAATAATGATAATTTATTTTTAAGATTATGGCTAAGTTATATATTAAATGAATATATGAATTTTTTCATTTAAAGTTAAAAAATATATATATTTAATCTCTTTGAATTTGAACCATAACTTTTAACAAAGAAAGCACATACTCTTAGTCATTTGAAATATAATATATATATATATATATAATATATATGTATATAAATTTTCTTTTTTATATTTACACTTGTTAATATGAAATTGAATCCCCCATACAAAAAATATATATGTAAAAATAAATAATTCAATAATGTGAAAATTTTCCAAATTATAAATGCATATCATATACTTTGTAGGTACTTCTTCAAATCAAGAGTGAGAAGTATTTATTTATTGTTTCAAATTAAAAATGGGGAAAATGTTAACTCATTTATTATGAAAGAAAAGTAAAGCATAATAACTAAATTAGTAACAATTTTAACATTCAAGTGATGGAAAAATTATCACATCAATTAAAGAATTCACTTTCATTTAACTAAAATTTGTAAGGCTAATCATTGTCTACCTTTTTCATCTCCATTTGACATTTGTCCATTTGTTGTTTTGACATATGTTTTTTCTTTTTTAAATGGGGAAATGTTTACTCACTCACTATTAAAGAAAAGTAAAGTATAATAACTAAATTATTAACAATGTTAACATTCAAGTGATGAAAAAATTATCACATCAATTAGATAACGCACTTTCATTTAAACCAAATATTTCTATTTAAAAAAATATATTGTAATTATTTTATTTTTAATATAATAACTTTTTATATATCATAAATAAAAACTAAATATATTCATTTTTAGGATGTGATTATGGAGATTCATGTTCGAAATCCACCTATGATGTAGTGGGTAAAAGACACCTTAAATTAAATTTGATTTAAACAAGTCATTTTCGGCATGGCGGTTTACACTATTCTTGATGCTAGCATATTAATAAATATGATAAGATTTACAATAAATTATGTATTTTTAAAGATTTCCTTTAAGTGTTAAAGGGATTTTTTAGGTAGAATGATATAAATTATTTAATTGAAAAATTAAATGGGCTTAATTTTGATTTTTTCAACCAATTTACAGCTACATTATAAACTAAACATTTTTTTTATATAATAGAAAATATCTAAATCTTTGGTTAAGCTCTTATTGAAATTATGGCTCTTTGGATTCTTAAGATAACTCCCACTCAATATTTCTTCAACTAATTATGATAAAGTCCCACCTTAAATGGTGTTCAACCTGAGAAGTTATCGGGTATTTTTTTTTTTGTTTAGGAATAGCCATTCTTGACATAAAGACTTCTTCACTACGGTTAGCTTACATGGTCACTCATTATTGTGCGATCCACATTAGCTGTGCAAAGGAGACTGTAATTATTTCTGGGAAGATGAGCAAGAAAGAAAGAAAGAAAAAATTAACATCCAAAGGCTAAAGATAGCTTATGGGACCTCTTTTAGAATGAAAAACTTAAAAAAAGTATGCACCTTGAGATATTTAATCCTCTTCAAAATGGATCTATATTGGTTCTATATATGCATATAGCATGTGTAAGTTTTCATTTTTAAAAATGTATTTTTGAATGCATAATGGATACAATGCCTTGAAAGTTTACTTGGACACTTGGATTGTGTAAACTACACCACATAAATTTGCAATTCCAACAAATCTTTGCTAGACAAAATTTAAATTTAAATTTAAAACTGGAATTAATGCCTCCAAATTAATTTAAATTTTTTAAAAGGGGATAGCTAAAATTCTAAAACAAACCCCCTTCTTGATGTTGATTGTAGAATATCGTCGAATCTAAAGGTCACTCTAGTGAAAGATACTCTTTATTTAATCTCATTATCAACACACACTCAATTTAATCATTTACTCAGTGCAATTACATTTTTGAAATATACTCTTTATTTAATCCCATTATCAACACACATTGACCTTAGTCATTTCTACCATGCAATTACATTTTCTGTACACTAGTGCCCACGACCTATGATAATGTTTCTCCTCATTACCTTGCATGTTATAGCTTGTATATAATATGTATATAATATTTTTTGATAGTAGTATCATTGAAAAAAAATGATTTAGCCAGGTGGTTCGAGCAACACGTGTTAGACAGTTATCGACACAAGTGTGAGACTATTGCAAGCCTTAACACATTTCCTCCCCTCCATCCTCCACCCTTGAGGTTGTTATCTTTCCTTTGCTGCAACATTTTTGTAGTAACATCATAGGCATGTTCAGTTCCTTCGGTGTATCTTTGCACCTTTAGGGGCAATTGTTAGTTATATTCACTTCACTATTAATGATATTGTCTATTTGATGTGACTAATCATTGCATTTGACAGCAACTGGAATGCACACAATTTTTTTGTTTATTTTATTTAGTTTTTGCGATTTTTTTTTTAATATTGTAAGTAAAAATTGTAAGGTAAATTTGGCTCGATAAAGGAATTAAAGTTGTTAAATAAATAATGGTGGTTTTTAAGCACATGGTTTTAGTATCCCATGATATTAAAGCATATGAATTAGATATGATGAAGCTTTTAAAAGATTCAAGGTTATAAATTATAATAGGCTAGAATTGAGCCTTCCAATGCTTACTTGACCCAGAGAAGGGTGTTGGCTAGATATAACCTTTTTCCTTATTCTTCATGGAAAAAATCTTATTTAGCGTGCCTAAAAGAAGTTGCCCAATTAAATTCAGCATAAGGTACTCCCAATATGTCTAATGTTTTTTTTATTTCACACTAGTTTCTTTTAACTCAAGGACGATTGCTTTAGGCTATGAGATAATAATATATTTATGGTTGGCCGATCTTTTTTCCAATTAATATTTGTTAGGATAAATCATGTGCGTTGTTGCTATATGTGTAATTTTCTTTTAATATTTTTTTATGACATCAACTTATTTACTAACAAGTGCTACTAGAACCAAACAAAGAGCCAAAATGGAGAAGTTGCTAGTTGGTAAGTAATGCATCTAAGATCCATCTAAAGATGACATGAAATGGTTGGTTTAGTAGGTAGATGAAGAGGAAAGGGCCAAAAGTTAAGGTAAATGGAAACCATATAAGAATGTTAATTATGATAAAATAGCATGAGAAGAGCACTTAATGTGAACAAATGTGAAGGCTAGAGAATGGTTGCGGATAACAATTATATATATATATATATAATTTGGAGATAAAATTTGTAAAATTTATATATATGGGCATATAACTTTAAGACGTGTATGAATGTTACTTATCTAAATGATAAAGCAAAAAAGCATAATGATTTTTCAAATCAAATTTAACAAAAAATAATGATAATTTTGGACACATAATTTTGGTAATTTGTGATACTAAAGCTTATAAATTACATGTCGTGAATCCCTTAAAAAGTTTAGAAATTTTCCCTTTGAATATTACCAAAATTAACTAGAGTGTATATTGAGTTAATTATGCTCAAATCAAAAAATGATAATTTTTAAATCATAATATAATTTAATAAATCTATGGTTACTTGGTTTTCCCTGATTGGAATATTCTACTATAAATCATGTGTTGTTGCATCAATTATCCACCACTTCTAAAATAGTGTAAGCATATATCAATAGAAGAGCTAAAAATAATATGAACTATTGAAAGAGTAAAACAAATACAAATATTCAATGAAACAATTTTTGTGTTTAGAAATTTTCCATTTGAATACACCAAAATTAGCTAAAGTGTATATTGACTTAGTTATGTTTAAATCAAAAAATGATAATTTTTAAATCATAATATAATTTAATAAATCTATAGTTACTTGGTTTTCCCTGATTGGAATATTCTACCGTTTCCGCCGCTTCTAAAATAGTGTAAGCACATATCAATATAAAGAGCTAAAAATAATATGAACGATTGAAAGAGTAAAAACAAATATTCAATGAACCAATTTTTGAATGTGGCAGATTAAGAGTGTCATATTTGTATATGTAGTTATAAAATTTTGAAATTTAAAAATTTATTTATTAATTTATTTTAAAAAATAAAATTTAATTAATTTTTATCATTAAATATTTAAAAACATAATATTTTATTATTATATTTTTTTATTAAAAAATAATAATATTGTTTTCTCCCCAATTATTATATTAAAATTATTTGATTAAATTTTAACTTAACATTATTTTCGTGCCATCATCATTAAATTTAAGATTTCTTGCCATCATCGTTAAATTTAAGAAAATTAGTTATTAACTCAAAATTCAAACATGTCTCAAACAAATATCTTCCCTTATTAACTAATTTTTTTTTTGAGTGTTCAGATTTTATTTAAACATAGTAATATTGTGCTGTGTTAAAAATAAAAATAATATGCTTATTATATAATGGGAGAATTTATCATAATTTAGTTGTAAAACCAACACTAGACAGTTATCATTCAATGTTATTGTAAATGTAGGCTAATTTATCACTTTTATTTAAGAAAAATCACACCACTTGGAATTACTTGAGTAGTGGTCTATAAAAAGGCAAGCTTTCGCTTTTAACAAATTTTTTTGGGTCTTAGGCCATTATCATATTCTCTTATGCCTAATTAAATTGTACTCTTTGCAAAAGAATATTTTATTTTTGTAAGCTATGGCGAGATCTATTTTATTATACACAACGAAACATAAAATATGTACATTCATTGGTGACCTCAACCTGCCCCGAAGGGAAACCTGGTCTGTTGGTCACCATAAGTCTGAGACTGTCAACTTATAACATATGCAAAATCAGGAACATGTTTGAACCATAAACTTTATACTATCACCATACTGTCTCTATAATCCTATCAGTTATAATAGTTCCAAAAACCTGCCCACAAAACTGATTCTCTTAAGCCTAACAGAAAATTCATTTGAAAACAGAGCAAAACAAGTCAATCTACCATGAGTTCCGTTTTGATCTCCTCCTCGCGCTGCGCGGTGGTCATCTTTTTCAGCATGATTTGGATTTCCTCTAGTCTGATGTCCTGCATCAGGAGCGTAAGCTGGAGGTTTTTCATTTCCCTTTTCAAGTTCGGGATTCCTTGGGCTATCTCTGTCATCTCCTCGGCGACCTGTTCCATGGCTTTTGCTAATAGACGCTTCACAACCCAATAGATGTGCAATGCCTGTTTATACAGCGTTAACGCCCCCTTGTATTCCCTGGGTCCGGTAGCAGAATGCTCCAATCTTCCATTTCTAGGTCTGAGGCCTCCTGTAGAACATTATTTTCCGATTCCTTAATAATCCTTCTTATCTCCACATTGGTCTCTTTGTTGTACGCTCGTTCTGCATCCTGAGCAATCTACTCCGTAGTTCGACGCCCTCTTTTCTGTCGATTTGGAGGAGGCGTCTCTATTTCATTGCGGTCAGCTTGCCAGATTCGCCCATGACCCCTACACCTTCTGCTCTTACCACATCTGGCTGGTCTTCCTCTGGTGTTACTCCGAATTCCTTGACCAGCCTCGAAAGTCCCCTTCACCATGCCCTCGTTCATCCCGGTTTCCATTTCTCCTTCCCCGCGATTTCCTTCTTCTTCCATCTGCTCCTGCGCCATCCTCTTATTCCTACCCTCTCCTTCCTTGGCCTGCGGATGATTTTTGTTCTCCTGTAAGCTTACTATGTCCTCCACTTTCTGCTTAACATTCTTTCTCGCGTTCCAGCCTTCTTGTTGTCCTTCCCCTGACCCATCCATCTCCCATCCTCTCCGATGTTTTCTCCTTCCTTCCTTCCTCCCTCCGCCATAACGGCCTGCCCTCTTCTGTGATGGTAACCAGGGTTTCTTTGCCAGATCGCTTCACCCTTCACCACTTTTCTAATCCTCTGTTTGTTTGTTGTATTAACTTCACCTGCTCCTGTTACCTTAACTCCACCTATCCCGCACTCCACCGACTGAGCACCGCCGTTCTTCTCCCCTACCTTCTCCATTATTTTTTCGGTACCTTGTCTTGGGTTTCGGCCTCTCCTGCATGCCGTCGCTGCGATCCTTAATATGATTGCCCTGAGGAGTGGCTTGTGCTATCACGCACTGACCACCATCATTTCTCCATACAATTCCCTTTTCCCCACCTCGATCGAGGTCTTTGCAAAAGAATAATTTTATAATAATACTCCAAACTCAAATAAAAATATACTTATTACCAATTATTTACAAATTGATATATATATATATATATATGATTAATAATGATGTATCAACCCACATATTTGATTCATAAATAACTACGATTTTATGGTTTGGTCTAATTTCATATTATATATTAGGGGATATCCGATTAGTTATTATTTGTCTAATTATATAGGAAAGGAAAAAGGGAAGTCAACATTATTCTGTGAGAGTAGACGTAGACGACAATATGATAAGAAAATCCACATATTAATCTCAACATCCACGTATTCTGAACATCCATTCATTTTATTTGTAGGGAAATTCAAGTTATGCCAAAGAAAATAATGGTGATGCTTCAATGTCATAGCTTCCTCCTAATAGCCTTAAGCCTCCTCATAATACCACTTGTTTCTGCATAGACCATGAAGGAGGATCATCAAAACACCACTTTCGTCTTTGATTGATTTAATAGAAGTAATTTGTTATTGGGAAGGGGTACTTTATTCATGAGCTTTCAATCCATGCTTATGCTCATGAATCACTCAAATTTCATTTCAGGCCACATGTTGTATTCAATTCTCATGCAAATGAAAAACAACAAATTTTCCTCCTTTAGTGATCCGGATTTAAACAGGAACGCAATAAAATACAGAGATAACCATATACACAAAGATGCAGCGGAAATAATACTTCATTTCATTAATGGAAAATAATGAAATATGCTTACAACCAGAAACGAAAATAAACCAGCTAGGGCGATGGTAGCTTATCTCTGAGAAGAGATGTTCGGCTACATGCCTCTGAACTGTTCCGAACTATATTACAATGAGGCTCGAAGGCCCATTTATTGTTGAGAAACAATGGAAAACCCTTCACATTCCAAAACTTAACCCTAGAAGATGAAACGCCAAATTGTGGGCCCCGTTTTGGGTAAATTGGTACATCAATTTCCCAGGGTCGTAACTTTGGCATACGATCTCCGTTTGACGCGTATGATAACTTGTTAGAAAGATATATCCAAGAACTACCACTTTGGGAAGGGCAACATCGATTTATGGACCCATGTTGCCCCTAGATTTCCCAAAAAATGTCGTTTAGGGCCTCAAAACGGCTCCGAAAGTTCAGGACCTGAAAAACTGCTAAAACTAGTAAACTATGGTACAATTTAAGAAACTGAAAAAGCTGAAAGAGACAATTGCGGGGTTCCAAATGGGATAGGTGGGTGGCCACCAACATCCGCCTGGATCATTCCTCCCCCCTTAGGAAGCAATGGTCCCCATTGCGTTGAGTTCCTCCATCTGCTGAACTTGTCTTGCAATCTCTGATGTGTCAAGTAATGGTGGGAAGTATGGTCGACGACAATCCATATTGAACACTTGGTGCAGGCGAAGGAATGGAGGAATGATGTGCTCCAAAGCATTATTCCCCATAGCCTTGGTACTGCTGTAACGACCTTGTCGGAGTGGTCTGAGCTTCTGATGGGTTCTAGTAAGGCGTTCTTTCTGTCAATGCAACCAGACTTTGTTGCCCACCTGAAACTTGTGTAGTACCCCTGTGGGTGAGGAGAAGTTGTTCCTGTGTTCTGTCATGACTGTATCTCTTTGCTGCTGTTGCTGCTGCGTGGAGGAACCCTTTACGGGGGTCATGGATGTAGCAACGAACTTCCCCTTACTTTGGGAGTGAACCATACAAATGAATTTCCTGGTCTGGGAGATGAGCTTGCTGCCTTTCTTAGCAGTGATCAAAGATGTGGCGATAGGTGGGGCTACCTCCGGTATCTTGTATAATGAATTATTGAAAGAAATAATGATAGCACGAGGCCTTGACTCATACAGAGCATGTCGCCTCCACAAGTATGGCTGGCCTAATAATACATCACAAACATCCAGAGGTGTAACATCACACAATACCTTGTCTGTAAATGGTTTGATGTTGTAGGGAAGGCGGCACTGCTGGCGAACTTTGAGATCTTGTCCTTCATGAAGCCACCCGATATTGTACGGCTGTGGGTGTGGTGTAGTTGGTAGGCCCAACCGCTTCACGACCTCTACTGAAACGAGGTTCTTTTGGCTGCCACTGTCAACAATGAATTGCAGCGACAAACCCTTCACCCACATCTGTGAGTGGAAAAGACGTTCCCCCTCCTCTGGGTCTTCTGGCTCATTCTTTTGGATCTTGGTAGTGGCGACAATGGTGCTGGGATCCACATCAATGATCTGCTTCCCTTTACCATTCCCCTTGTCGGGTTCTGGCTCAGGGTCTGAACATGCATCTGATTCGGAAGCCTTCAACTCGGCCACCAGCGGCTGCTTGGTTGGACACTCACTTGTGTTATGATTGGGACTCTTGTTGAACTCACAAGACTTTCCTGTGTCCTTCTTCGGCTTCGTGGTGTTGTTATTTTCTTGCGGCTTCGACGGGTTGTCTTGGGTCACCCCACCTTGGCTTTGTCCTTTGGGCTTCGGATTTGCAG
>APFE030542423.1:467932-484873 GCA_000404065.3 Pinus taeda | reverse complement strand
CATTTTCGTTATGTAAACACGCATTAACTTTACAGGTTGGTTGACATTTCATTAGAGGCTCATTATTGTTCATTGTTACCTATGTTGTGTTCCACGTCCACATTTATTTGGGCTTGCAGATCAGGGAATTGGCATCATAACAAATCCATTTCTTCTCTTAATTTATTAATATTTTTATCCTTTTTCTAGAATTCTTTGTGCAGGAAGAGAATGTGCTCAGACTATTGGCTCACTTAATCCTTAACTTCAATGATCTCCTAATTTCCACCAATTAAAGGATGAGGGAAAGCTGGGAAATAAAACGAACCCCCAAAGCATGAGGGAGGAATGTCTCGGTTTCCCATGAGCCTGAGTATGTAGAAGCTCAGCCGCCACAATATAGTCATCTCTGGAAATCGTTATATAGTTGGGAGAGTGTGTAGAAAATGATTAACTTTGTAGTTGTTGAGATGCAATCTAGTCTCTCTTGGAGTGCCTACAAGCTTGGCCAGAAAGATCCACAAGCGGAAAATTGACCACTGAGATGAAAGGTAGAAAAGCACTAACACCGAGTATGTTACTAGAAATGTGAAATGAGAAACAGATTGAGAAACGAAAATGGGACAAGAAACGAAGTTTGGAGGCTTCACATTCAAGAAACAAGGAGAGAGAAAAAACTAAGAAAAATATGAAAATAAACAAAAATAAAATAAAAACTTATTCATTATCAACATTATATAGGATTATGGTTTATAGTGAGTTTCTCATAAGCTTTAGCTGCTTAAATGGACCATTCTCGAATACTCATAGTGAACAACGACGCTTTCATTGATCACATGGGCCATTATGATATATCCATGTTTGATCCTCTAGGATGGAAAATATAATGGTGAAGAAACCCTTGGTACTTAATTCAAGATTGATTTGGCCTTTGCATTTCCACTTGATTTGGACGTACTGAGAGTGTGATTTTTTTGAAGGCCAAATCCCAAGAAACTTCTTGATCTATTGTATATACTCTCTGATGTGACATGAGTGGAATTTAGATTTGGGGTCTACTGTAGCATTTAAAAGGCATATGGTAGGTTTTCGTTCCCCTCATTTGGTAATATGATTGTGGAGATTGATTTGATATCCATTGGAAATAGAGCTAGAAGTAGCCGATTGTCAGGAACTATTGTCACCTGCAACAAACTTACTATTGCCACCCGCAGCAAATTTAAAAACTAGAAACATTCCACCCATTTCCCATGGAGTCAAACTCATGTTGACCCCACATGATTCCATCAACCATTTACTAAATTTAAAATTTTTATTTAAAAGAACCTAACAAGTTCTCCCTACTCTATAGTAGATTTGTTCAAATTCTACAACAAAAATAAGAGGATTTGCATGAGACATTAGAGGGGATTATGGCTCCATAGAATGTATCAAAAATAGTCTTTGCATCATGAATCAAATTATCATTTTTTGGGTAAAAATCTAAGAATTCCTTTCTTTTTCATACCAAAGAACATCATGAATGTAAGTGACTCTGTGCATATAAATAATCTCATAGAGGTAATGTATTAAAGGAAATTTCACTTATATAATGGATTATTGTTAGAATTCAACACATTTAAACTTCCCATGCTCTTTATCCTCTTGAGTTGTTGCCCACAATAATTTAGAATGTTCTTTGCACAAAAATGGATATATTCATGGGTAAATAAGCATATTTATCAGCAACTATTGTTTGCCATAATTTAGGAATTCCTTAGCACATATAAATGGGTAGGGGTAAATATGTAAATGTATGCCCTCCAAAACTTAAGAAATAGGGAGCATCACACATTCATGTTGAAAGATGAAAACTCAACACACACACACGCAATAGTTTTTATATATATATAATATATTATTATATATATTATATATATATATATATATAATAATATATATAATTATATATATATCCAATAGAAAATTAATGTAAAACTTTCTCCATATTTATTTAAGAGAAAATTGACAATAAACAAATGAGTAAAGGAAACACTTAACTAAAACTTCAAGATGGAAAGTGATTTAGGAGGAGGTTTTTCCACCTAATCATAGTCTTAGTTCCACATCAACTCCCTACTCTATAGCTAGCCAAACCCTAACAAGGCCATGAGACCATAAGGGGAAATTGTCAATACATAGAAAAATAGGTTGGGTGAAGGTAACAAGAGAAAAAACGTCAAAGAACTCTTTGTGTTAAGCACAGGGTCTCAACTAGTCTTAGATGTCTTTGAGCTATCGATTCACTACCCTATAGTTCCCTCGGTAATTTCCTTTACATTTCTTTCATACCAGCCCAATATGCTTCAATTCATGACCCCCACTACTCAAATAACTTCCAAAGATCTTGGATGAGTAATCGTCATGCAAAATTCATTTTTAGATTACCTAAAACACACCAACAATTCTTAAGTAATCATTCCACTAAATATTAATGACATTTTACTCATGAATTTAATTACTTAGGGAACCATGTGCCTCTTCTCCTATGGATATCTACTCCCTCCCATATTTATCCATTATCTATGAAATTTGTTGTTGTAGAGTCCCATATTTACCTCTTTATAATAGGAAATCCATGGAACAATTACAAAATCTAAATAATGTGCCCAACCTATTCCTTTAATTAAATTCTAAAGCAGTATGGTCCCTACCAACCCAGCTTTTATATTTGTGAGGGAAACTAACCCAATTACAAAGTCTTTCAAAATCAATTACTTCTTGCCTAGAGAGAAAAAGGCTCAAATTTAAATTAAAATTTGATGGCAATGATTCGGAAAGACAACTCTTGCAATTCCCTCATCTTTTTCTCACTAGTGTTATCATAGCCTATATCAGTGCTTCCATGTTCTGAGTTGACATGTTCCTAGGTGACATGTTCCTAGTTGATAATGTCAACATATTTATTAATCAAACATGTATATTACATATACATCATTCTTGGATTCATCCAACATTTAAGTTGTAAATAGTAACATCCATCTGGACATAGGAAATATAATGCCATCAAAAAACTTGATTAGAATTAATTTACAAACTAACTTTGGGTCAAGAGAGGGATGTTACCCGTGAAGCGGAGGAGCTAATATCAAGCCATGCAATACTTCCCATTTACATGATCGTGGCAAAGAAGGTGAAGTTCCTACAAGCATAAACCAACCCTTCTATACTACACCCACATGATATTATGTGTGTGTTAATGAAGAGAGGTCTCTTCATTCATGATACACAAAGAACTAGGAACACATAGTACCAAATATAAATAATGAAAATAGATGTCAGTACCTAAATTCCTTCTATTTTAATAGTCACTACTCTCATAAAGGAAAGATTCATTGAATTTTCCTATCTACCACAATATGCTACTATGGCATGATGTATCTATTTTTTGACATTTTAATATAATAGAGATTGTTTAATTAAATTCAACTTAAATTCTATACTTTCACATTCAAAGAATTTCAGAATAAATAACCTAAAAAAACACATCAATCTCAAATTATTGTTCAAAATAACCTTAAAGAAGTTTATAATATGTTTTAAACAATATGTGAAAGTATATTCATATTTAAAATAATAATCTTACCTTATTTATCTGAATATACTTTTAAATAAAATAGATAAATGTGAAAAACTTCAAACACGACTAAAGAAAATGTCTAATTCAGTAGAAGGTCAATACCAACTAACTTTGTTCTATTATAATTCTCTAACATTTACTCCACTTCCATATCTACTCATTGTTGGCACTGTTTCCACCTCCTTATTATCCAAATAACGCCTACCTCCAAAAAACTTCCACAGCCTTGTTGCTTGAGAAACCTACACAGAAATAAATTATTCAAAATGTCATTTCATAACACCCCACTGATAACACCTAACTATATCACAATTTATGTTAATTTTATTATAACAACTAAATAAATCACAATTATGATTTTCAGCTTATAGTTAAAGAATTCATTACTTTTATTGCTATACCATTTCCATTACTAAAACATTTTTTTATCAATAAATAAAATAAATAGCATTATAAACACAATAAAAAAAACTACTTACTGAATATAACTTACTGCTAAAAAATACAAAACTGAATTTTACCACATCTGAACCAAAAAAATTTAATAATAATACAGTGGTTGACATGCACTTGAGCTTCCTTTCAACTATAAATAAAATAGAATAGGTTAACACATCAATACAAATATAGTAAACCCACAATAAATAACAATACCAATAGCAAACTGTCCAATGTGAAACGGCTAGGAGAGGAGGCTCCACTATGATGCTCTTTAACAGAAATAAAATCATTACCTTTCAAAATTTGATGGGATCGAATTTCTGGAGAGTCTGGCCACCTCCCAATTTCAACAACACGTTTTCCTTCAGTGACGCGTATTTCTGCTCTAGATTCTGCTCCTTTCAAATCCTCCAGTCTTGCTAAAAACTGTCTGTACTTTTCTTGCTGCTTCGCCCTGCGCCGTGGTATTCTGATTACCATGGTTTGGAGGGCAAGAGTTGTCTCAAGCAACCAGTGTATCAAGGCTATTCCTTTATCATTTAAATTATGTAGAAACGCATTTATTGTCCGAACATTAAGTAGAGGAGCATCTGGACATGATGGGTTGTGATCTCTCCTGAATTCCTGCATTGAATAGCAAATAAAAAAACCAATCAACGTCCCAACACCATTTTGCACAAATAAGCTAGCTATGAAAATCAGAATGCATGCAGTACAAAATAAAGTAATTTAAAAAAAAAGTGTAAATATTAAAGCTTAGGTAGTTAGTTTATTGACATCTGGTTAATGAGATATTATTTTATTCTTATAACATTGACAAAAGATATGCTAAGAGATAAAGATGAAGCATCCATTGATTTATGAATGTTACCATATTGTTATTCAGCCAAAAAAACTCTGTAAAATTTTAGTTTGAGGATTATAAAATATACGGTCCGGAATCGTCGGATGGATTGTATATAATGAGTAGCTTTGTAGGAAACTGATCTAAAAAGTGTCAAAAAAAAAATCTATTGGGCAAAGAAGGGGAGTCTTACTCATATATTAGGTTGTTGCAAAGTCAATTGGCTCATACATAAGTTGTGGATTGATATGGCAATCACACAGGGACTTAATTAAAACATAAATTTATCCACAAACAGAGTAAAATAAAAGATGTTGCAGTAAATCTAATTGTGAGAGTAAAGCAAAAGAGGTTGTTGTAAATTTATTTGTGAAAGATTAATGCCATAACGCAATTAGCCACACTTTATATTATATGTCATAACATGAAGAAATTACATTAATGTGATAAATGGAGGTTGCAGCTCCAAGTGAAAAACACAACCGCAGAGTAACTTCACTTTATATTATATGTCAAAACATGAAGAAATTACATTCATGTGATAAATGGAGGTTGCAGCTTCAAGTGAAAAACACAACTGCAGAATAACTTCTGTAAGACTCCTTAACACTATTTTCATGTGCCCACCAATATTTCACCCACGATTTTATCCTCACTAGCTTACAGACTCTCCCTCTCCAACTTTTCAACATTACAAATGACTTTTACATCCATATTTATCTCAACATACAAATTTAACATTAGTGCATGACAGAGAAAATAATTAATGTGCAGCATGGGCGAATTTACATAGTTAATGAATTTATGAACTTGCAGGTGTTGTGAAGTATGGGTAAAGCAAATGTTTGCCCATATCTATTTACCAAAATACAATAAATGCATTAACTTATGTGATGTGTTGCAGAAGTATGGGTAAAGCAAATGTTTGCCCATATCTATTTACCAAAATACAATAAATGCATTAACTTATGTGATGTGTTGCAGAAGGGTCCCCAGTGTACTTTTGCTCTGACTTAAGTCCTTTCTCCTGCAAACAAAATCACAATCGTGCATTGGTTGACTCCACAAGCCTAGTCAGTTTATTTAAGGCGATGGTTGAGATTATTATTTCCAACACTCCCTCTTAATCACAACTGCCACCATTGACAATTCCCAAACTGTGTCTCTGAGATACAAAGAAAAAATAAAAATAAAAATAAAAAATTCACGTGCTAATGATTTTATGAAAATATTAGCGAAAATATTAGCAAAATGTTCCTTTGATCTACAGTGCTGCAACACAATTTCATCATTGTTAATCAAATCTCTGATAAAATGATATTTAGCATCAATATGCTTGGTCCTTTTGTGAAAAACCGAATTCTCTAACAATCGACGTGTTGTTGCAGAAAATAGTTAACGTTCCCTCTTAGTCATGGCGAAGATCCCTCAAAATCCCTCTCATCCAAACTGCCTTACATGTTGCTACTATTACTGCGACATATTCAGCTTCTGTTGTTGACAATGAAACTGTTGAAAATGCAACAAGATAATGGAGCTTAGTGAAAAGAAGTCGCCTTCACTAAGTGGTCCCGCGGGCTATTTTTGGCGCAAAGTCTATTTTTAGACATATGGATCATGGTTTACGAGTTGCAGGATGCTATTTGTGGATGATTGGTCAAGTTGGTAAAAATAGATGGACCTCTATTTTTAGGATACTATTTGTGGATGATTGGTCAAGTTGGTAAAAATAGATGGACCTCTATTTTTAGACATATGGGCAGAGTCTATTTTTAGACTGCCAGGCTAAAAATAGAACAGCTGAATATTATTAACTCTTAAAAATATTTGGACTATAAACATTATCTTATTCTCTTGGAGCACTTCAATTCGAGCTACGGATGTGGCACATGCAGCTGCCAAAAAGAAATACGTGTTTCTTATGGGTAACTTGAGCTATTGCATGGAGGACTTCAGTTAGGACTTAAGTGATTGAGTTCTGTGGATTTGATTGAGGAGTTGATGGAGTTGTCTTCAGTTTGACTTAGTTGAACTAGTTGTATCTAGTCTAACTGATCAATAGACTAAGTGATGAGTGATGTGAATTAATTATTAATTAATTCACTAATTATTAACTCATGAATCAACTAAAGAATACATCAATTAACTCACTGCATGGACAAGTCAATGGAGACAAGTGTTAGAGATGAGTGAAAGGGCAAGACAGCTATCAGTTGTGACTATAGTTGTGTATGATATTTGCACAATCAATGGATTGAGTATTGCCAATGAGGATTGCGTGGTATATCCAAGGGAAATATGAATTTGAATCATTCATTCATCAGTATTCTCATGCAGGATTGCGCAGTGGAAGCAGGAAAGAAGCGGAGGAGATTTAAACAAGTGATTGATTCAGATCTAAGCTAGTTTGTGTGTAACAGGTAGAGATAGTACTGAGTACTTGTGAGGAGTATTGTACTATGTATTGTTACATGTTCTCAATCAATATAATATACAAATAGTTGGGGGTTTTCAGCTTCATTCTTTCCCCAGGTACATACTATGTTGATATGTGTGATTGATGCTTCAATGTGTGCATGTGAATGTTTCTTAATACTGCTAAATTGATGATCAACGTAGAGGGGTTATGTATTATGCATATATTCCGCAATTAGTGTATAATCGGGATAATCTCTGTGAATAAGTGTCATATTATTCAAAATTTCTACATGGTATCAAAGCTGGTTGATTTTTAGAAAATGTTTTACAAGATATCAAAGCGAGGATTGATCATCAGATCTATTATTCAGAAAGTGTTTACATTTTATTTCTTCAGGCAGAGTCTGTAATCGGGCCAGGTAGCTTTTGGATTCATCCTTCTTTTGGAAGGTGAGATATCCGGTGAATGCCCATACAGTCGATCTCTGTACGAGAAATACTTTGTTCTCACGAATTTTAGATCAGAAGTGGTTGAGTTTTGAGCTGGTGGAATAGCACTCAAGGATAAACCCAGAAACATTAAGTGTGAGAATGGAGACAGTATGTCGTAGTATCTCACGAAGTTCACCCAATGTCGGGATGAGCTGGGACGTGTAGGGGTGACTATCGATGATGAGAATATGGTGAGTCTAGCACTCCTTGGCCTTCCTAAGAGCAGGCATAGCTACCGGGACTCGATGAATGTAAGGGAGAAAACTACCAAATTGGGAACGACTGTGGTCGGATTTGATGCAGGAGGAGATCAGACGGAGCCACCAAAGACAGTTCTTCATCTATGCATGATGAGGAGAACTGTGCCTTAGCGAGTAAGGGGAAGGAGAAGGTTTCTCTTTCTGAATCTAGTTCTTCCAATCATGGGAAGAAGGTTGACAAATCGAAAGTGTGATTTTTTCATTGTCATGAGGTGGGCCATTATGCCTCAAATTGCCCACGAAGGAAATCCAAGAAGGGATCCGGGAAATGATCTAAAGGTGAGGCACTTGCTTCACAGTTTGAGTTGGATTTCACACTCTTCGCATGCATGGTTTCATCCATGGTGGGAAGTGGTTGGTTTCTTGATAGTGGAGCTTCTTTCCACATGTCCGGCGACAAAAGTTTGTTCAGTGCTTTGGAGGAGAAAGATCTCTAGATACTCATAACGTTGGGTAATGATGAGAAGTATAGTGTCTCAGGTGTAGGCACGTTTATTTTTCAGAGGGAGCATGGATCTCGAATTACCTTGACCGATGTCAAGCATGTACCAGGACTAAAGAGAAACTTGGTGTTGATCGCGATGCTGGAAGACAGAGGCTATGATGTAGTCTTCAGAGAGGGAAAGGTTTTCCTTAGACACATCATCACTAGACATGTGAAGCAGATTGGTTCACAAGTCAAGAACCTGTATGCTCTTGAGGTTCAAGATGCATGCAAAACCTTGAGCAGCAAGGCAACTGATGGAGACTTGGTGGTTGATAGGGAGGGTATATTACCTCTCAACATGCAAAGCTAGAAGAAGTCTCAAACAATGGTAGAGGAGCCACGATTGGTGCAGCAGCTTCAGGAGGTTGTGGAGCAACCACAACTGGGGAAGCTGAGAGGAGATTGAGTAGAGACATCTACTCATGCAGAGACCACCAATAGGGGAAAACTTTGAGCCAGGTGAGCAGAGGGATCACATGTAGCCATACCTCCAGGTAAGAGGTGGGGCGATATAGAGTGATCGTCCCAAGGAGGAGGGGCAGGATCCTTGAGGTACCCAACCTCTCGGATGAGACCTTGCTACGGAGCCCCGATGTGGAGTAGCAGGAACTCACTGATTGGGTAGAGATAGATGCGGATGGAGCGACAGTCCAGGGAATCCCAGGACAGCGCATAGCTAGCAGGTTGCAACAATGTGAGAGGCACAAGTGTTTTGCAGAGTGCTAGGTGGCAGAGAGAGGTGTACAATGGTGCGAGATGCATGGATATGTTGCAGTAGTGCAGATGTCAGAGAGGGAGCAGTTGTCAGTAGCAGGAGAGCTTCAGCATCAGAGTATGGTCCTAGCCTAACAGAGGGGTCAGTTGGGAGTGTTTTTGTTCCAAGTGTTGTTGGAGCAAGTGGACCAGGTAGATGTGTTGCATGCAGAACATTCTAGAGTTACAAGATAGGGGTTGCAGATAATCAATATCTTGTTGAGAGGGAGTGTTGAAAATGCAACAAGATGATGGAGCTTAGTGAAAAGAAGTCGCCTTCACTAAGTGGTCCTGCAGGCTATTTTTGGCGCAAAGTCTATTTTTATACTATGTCTATTTTTAGACATATGGATCATGGTCTATGAGTTACAGGATTCTATTTGTGGATGATTGGTCAAGTTGGTAAAAATAGATGGACCTCTATTTTCAGACATATGGGCGGAGCCTATTTTTAGTCTGCCAGGCTAAAAATAGAATAGTCGAATATTATTAGCTCTTAATAATATTTGGACTATAAACATTATCTTATTCTCTTGGAGTACTTCAGTTCGAGCTACAGATGTGTCACATGCAGTTGCCAGAAGGAAATACGTGTTTCTTATGGGTAACTTGAGATATTGCATGGAGGACTTCAGTTAGGACTTCAGTGATTGAGTTCTGTGGAGTTGATTGAGGAGTTGATGGAGTTGTATTCAGTTTGACTTAGTTGAACTAGTTGTATTTAGTCTAACTGATCAATAGACTAAGTGATGAGTGATGTGAATTAATTCACTAATTATTAACTCATCAATAAACTAAAGGATACATCAATTAACTCAGTGCATGGATAGTTCAGTGGAGACAAGTGTTAGAGATGATTGAAAGGGCAAGACAGCTGTCAGTTGTGACTATAGTTGTGCATGAGATTTGCACAATCAATGGATTGAGTATTGCTAATGAGGATTGCATGGTATATCCAAGGGGAATATGAATTTGGATCATTCATTCATCAGTATTCTCATGCAGGATTGTGCAGTGGAGGCAGGCAAGCAGCGAAAGAGATTTGAACCAGTGATTGATTCAGATCTGAGCTAGTTTGTGTGTAACAGGTGGAGATAGTACTGAGTACTTGTGAGGAGTATTGTACTATGTATTGTTACATGCTCTCAATCAATATAATATACAGATAGTTGGGGGTTTTCAGCTTTATGCTTTCCCCGGGTACATCTGTGTTGATATGTGTGACTGATGCTTCAATGTGTGCATGTGAATATTTCTTAATACTGCTAAATTGATGATCAACGTAGAGGAGGTTATGTATTATGCATATATTCCGCAATTAGTGTATAATCGGGATAATCTCTTTGAATAAGTGTCATATTATTCAAAATTTCTACAGAAACTACTAGTTTCTTCTTGGATGCCCATTAAATGGCTCCAGAATCCAAATGAAAACATACCCTGACGTTCTCTTTCTTTCATCGACACTTCCTGCCCAATCATTGTCAATGTAACAGACAAGCCTGAAATCATCTGTTGCAGCATACAAAATTCCATATTGTTTTACCCCATTAACATACCTTAGAATCCTTTTCACTGCTTGCCAATGTGTTTCCTTGGGTGTCTCCATGAACCTCGACACTAAACTCATTGTATGAATTATATTCAGCCTAGTGGCAGTGAAATACATCAAGCTTCCTATCATACTTTTGTATAATGTTGGATTGACATTGTTGTTGCAATCTTCTTTGCTCAACTTCAACCCCATGACAGTTGGAGTTGGTGCGGGTGTGTTGTTCCGCATATTAAACCTCTCCAAAATGTCTACTACATACATCGCTCTCTTTGATGTAGAGGGTAGGCTCTCCGTCACATTTGTCAAAATCATTTTCCAACATGTAGGCATCTATCATGCTATACCATGCACACAGTGCTTGCTTGAGCCCATAAAGAGCTTTCCTCAACCGATACACTTTGTCTTTTTTGCCTTCTACCTCATAACCAAGCGGCTGCGCAACATATACTTCCTTTTTCAGCACTCCATTCAAGAACGTTGATTTTATGTCCATTGTCCATTTGATACACTTTCCATTTATGTTGCACGGCAATCGCCACAAATTTACGCATTGTCTCCATCCTCGCAACTGGCACAAACGTCTCTGCATAATCTATTCCATGTTGCTACTTGTATTCTTTGACAACTAGCCTTGCTTTGTGCTTTTCAATATTACTGACGACATTGCTCTTGGTCTTATAGACCCACTTTACTATAATGATTTATTTTCCTTACGGAAGGTTCACTAACTCCCATGTGTCATTTGTTTCTATTGCTCCTATTTCTTCCTCCATCGCCATAACCCGTTTTCCTTCTTTGAATGCATCTTCAAAGTGGATTGGGTCATCTACATGACGAAACAAAGAAAATAATGAATTCAGACCAACACTGCTATCAACCTCATCTTACTCATAAATTTCATTTAGATTTCTAAATTTTGGCCTTCTTGTGCTTGTTGAAGATGGGCTTGACATATCACTTGGTGTTGCGCTTTTTCGCATGCTTGGAAAAGCACTTGCTTGACTACGTGACGATGTCCTATTATTTGTTGGAGGTATTACTTGCAGCCTGCATTGTTGCGCTTGAATATGAGTAGAGGGAGTCACTGCTGAGGAATTGTTTGATGTTGTCAATTCCTTTTTGTCCTCATGTGGTATACATGCTTTGACATTGAATGTCTTCTCTAAACTTCCATCCCATGCTTCCTCTTCTAGGAACTGCACATCTCTATTGATTATGAACTTCTTAGTTAATGGATTGTAGAGTTTGTATGCCTTAGATTCATCACTGTATCAATAAAATATACATTTCTCCCCCTTAATGTCCAACTTCTTCCTCAACTCGTCTAGGACATGTGCATATCCCACACAACCAAAAGCTCTCATGTGAGTGACACTATGTTTTCTTCCACTCCATGCCTCTTCAAGAACTATGTTTTGGACACTTTTGGTTGGACATCTATTCAAGATATATGCTACACAAGCGACAATTTCAAATCATTAATAATTTGGCAAATTCTTTGCCTTCAACATACTCCTTGTCATTTCCATAATGGTCATATTCTTCCTTTCTGCCACACCATTTTGCAAAGATGTCTACCTTGCTGTAAATTGTTTGTGAAATCCATGCTGCCTACAAAATCGAAGGAAGTCATTTGAAATGTATTTTCCACCTCTGTCAGTCCTGAGGACTTTGATGTAGTGCCCACTTTGCTTCTCAACAAGAGCTTTGTATTGGCGAAGGCGCTCAAACATTTCACTTTTCTGTTTGAAGAGACTCATGTCTTCCTTGTGTAGTCATCTATGAAGGTCAATACAGAGTGGTTGCCACCAATTGATGGTGTCTGCATTGGTCCATATAAATCTAAGTGGACAATCTCCAAAGGTGCCTTTTCCCTTACTGACTTTCTGGCTGGAAATGTCTCTCTATGTTGCTTACCCAAGATACATCATTCACATAGACTGTCAGGTTTTTCTATGAGTGACAATCCCTTCACCATGCTTTTTATATGCAACAAATTCAACCCTCCAAAGTTGATATGTCCAAATCTGAAATGCCATAACCAATTTTCATCTTTGATCTTTGCTTGATAGTTCACTTGTGTGATAGCTGCGTCTTTTATTCCATCCTCTTGTGAGTTCATTGATAATTGTGCATGTGCACCTTCTTCTTTCAAATCTGATCTTATCTTTAGAGGAAACATTCTAATGTTTGTCATCTGAACCTTTGCAATCTATTGTCTACTTGGAGGCCTAACCAAAATTGTGCATATGTCATTCTTGAAAAAAACATTATAGCCCTTTTGCATGAGTTGTCCAATGCTTATGAGGTTATCCTTCAGATCGGGGACAAAGTAAACATCTAAGATGTACTTCTTCTCCCCCTTCTTTGTTAGAATATTAACTCTTCATTTTCCCATGACAGAGACTTTGCTATCAGTCCCTAATGTCATTTCACACTTTCATCTAGATTGGAAAACATTTCTATGTTCCCTGACATGTGGTTGCTACACACTGAATCTAGATACCATATATCACTTTGTTTTTCTTGTGCTACATTACAAGCTAAAAACATGCTATCATGGTTCTAATTTTCTTTTGTGAAATTTACACTTGGTTTGTTACTAATATCATATTTCTTCTTTCTATATTAATTTTCATAATGACCATACTTCTTACAGTAATGACGTTGGACTTGAGATTTATCATAACTCTAACCTTGTGCTTGATTTTGGCTTGGGCCTTGACTTGGATTTTGATTTCCACCCCTTCCACTTGAGCTTGAAGAGTTGTTTATTCCACCTCTGTGTGGGCTTCTTCCTCTTCCTCTAGCATATGATCTTCCTCTGCCTCGACCTTGACCAAAGGAAACTTGTGTCTTGAAGGCATGCTCCAATGAGGAGCTTGTTTCTCTATTCAGTCTATGTTCATGAGAAATCAGTGATGCATGAAGCTCATCCACTGAGAACTATGAGAGATTATTTGTCTCTTCTATGGCCACAATAATGGCATCAAACCTTGTTGACAAACTTCTCAAAACTTTCTCAACTATTTTCCTTTATTCAGTTGTCTTACTATGAGACCTGATTTGAGTAACCAACCCAATTACAAGTGTAAAAAATGAGTCTACATTCTCAGACTCTTTCATTCAAAGTGTTTCAAAATCTCTTCTCAACATTGGCAGTTTTGTTGTCTTGACTTTTTCCATTCCTTGGTAGGTTGTCTCGAGGGTGTTCCACACTTGTTTGAACTTCATTGTTGTTGCAAACCTTGAAAAAATACTTTCATGAACTGCGTGGAAAATATAGAATAGGGCTTTTGAATCCTTCTTCCTATTGTCCCTTAACAAATCACTTTCTGCTTGAGAGAAGGCAATGTATGTCGTTGCATCTTCTCAATTGGGAAAAACCATTCTCCAACAAATCCCAAATGTCTTTGAGAAAAATATAGGACCTTCATTGTTATAGCCCAATAATCATAATTTTTGCCATTAAATTGAGGTATCTGAGGATGAGTCAAGCTTGTGCTTGATGTTTCCATTTCTAAGTGTAAAAAAAAACTTTCTTTGGAAGTGGATATCCCAAGGGACTTAATTAAAATATAAATTTTATGCATAGGGGAAAAGTATAACCTTCTGTAAAACTCCGGTTTTCACACACCCACCAATATTTCCTCCACCATTTTCTCCTCACTAGGTGACACTCTCACTCTCTAAATTTCCCAACATTACAATGACTTTTACATCCATATTTATTTCAGCATACAAATTTGAATTTGGAGGTCTTGTGAAGTGTGGGCAACAGTTGCTGGGTGAATGCTTGCCCATATCTATTTACCAAAATACATCAAATGCCTTAACTTCTTTGATGTGATGCGCAATGGTAGGCAATGTACTTCTGCTCTCACTTCAGTGCTTTCACCTCCAAACAAAACAGTAATCGTGCAATGGTTGACTGAAAAAGCATGGTGTTTGTCAATTTATTCAATGCTATAGTTAGGATTATTATTTCTAACCCAAAAAACCATCTTTACTCCCAAAACACCCTTGTTTTCTAAACCCTCATTTTTATCTATTCTATACAGATCAATGACGAAATGACAGTAAGATTTTCTTTGTTAATTGGACGCTATTTTATTCTCATCCAACCTCACGATTAAGAGGTAAAGATGAAGCATCAATTGAAACACAAAACATAAATACTTAAACATTTTAATTCTGAACCGTTTCTAAAAACCATTTTAAATAAAACCTTTGTTTTCTAAATCCTAATTTTCTACTCTAAACAGATTAATGCCCCTACTCATCAATGACGGAATGACATTAAGAGTTTCAAAGATTTTCTTACCAGACACAGCACGTGCTTTAGATCGAGATGCTCAAGATGAGGAAAGCATTGGAGCAGGCTTGGAATGAGAATACCGACATCTTTTTCCCTTTTAAGGAAGCAGGCATTATAGATAGAGAACTCCTTCAAGGATGTGAAGGTACCCATTATTTCAACAAATCTCTCCTCACTTAGCCGAAGTGCTCTCTCTATCGGTCTAAGTGCTCTCCCTGTCGCCCAAATCATTGACATTTCAATCAGATTGCTTCCGCCCTGCATTTCGAGGCACCAAACCGCGGAAGAAAGCTCCTGAAACAGCAGCCCATTCACTCTCAAGTCCTTGACATAGTAATATTTTGTGGGAAGTAACTCTAGAGATATGAGGCTCGGACAGTTTATATAAAGCTCGGCCCGCAACGTGCAAACCGAAATGCATAAAGTTGTAATCTTGGAAGCAGAAATATTGATAGTCTGCGGTCCAAAGTAATTTAATATAGAGAGATTTTCGAGTTGCGGGCAAAGGGAAACGAGACGATCTAAAGAGTCATCCTTGAATACTACATTCAGTAATTCGCATGTGATGAGATGCTGGAATCCGCCAAAACTGGGTGGAATACTGGAGATAATGTAGTTGGAGAGTTCGAGCCTGGTTAGAGTATTGCAACAGAAAAGGGTAGGAGGCAGTATTCCCTGTAGAAGGATATTGTGGAGAGAAAGGTGTTGGATATTCTTTGAGGCCACAAGTTGTATCCATTTCCATATATTTTCACAACTAAATCGCCAGAGAAGAGATTTCGAGTAAGTAAACAGATCCAAGGTTTCTAAATCAGAGGAGTGTGAAAGCAAAATGTCAGAGATTGCATTCTCCACTTTTGTGATGGATAATGGATCAGGGTGTCGTTTAACCATAAACAACTCAGGGGCGATGATAAGTTTTGGAAGTTGGGTATGGAGATATCTCCATCTTTTAGAAAGAATGCACGATCTCACTGCTTCTTTAATGGGCAGTTCGGAAAGAATGAAGCAAAGTAATTCATCTGGAAGTTTGCTGAATAAATCTGAAGCAACGCCCATGCTGTTGAAACTTACCAACTTAATGGTTCTTCTCTAGTTCTGGGGTGTCCTGTGCCAAAATGTGGCCTTCTCTTGTTCCGGGGTGTTCTGTGCCAAAAGGTTTCCTTCTCCAGATTCGAAACTCCGTTTACCTGTTTAGCAGGCTTGTTACCTCACGCTCAAGAGCACAGTCTCACCTGCTGGATCCAAAAACACCTCAGCCGTAGGCTTACCACTTCGCACCTTAAGTAGTAGGTTTACGAATTTGTTTGATTAAAAACATATGGTTACTCTCTTTTATCCCAATGACTTTTTTGATTAGTTATAAGTAGGGCATGGTTTGTTATTATTCTCCAATGACTTTTTTGATTAGTTATAAGTAGGGCATGGTTTGTTATTATTAGATGTTAAAAGTAATTTTAATTTATTTTAATTTTTGGATCTATTAAGTGAAATATTTTTTTACTTTAAAAGAGATTTACATTTGACTAGATTTGATCCCTTGCTTTCTAGATCCAAAATTTTAAATGTTTTCTAGTAAAATGGATCTAGGCTAATTTAATTATTAATAATTGATTATGGCCTTGTCTAACTTATAGACTAAATAACATTTTTCACATGAATTCATGAAAGTCCCGCAATATAATTTCAAGATTTAATACATTTTTCAATTAATAAATGGATTCAGCACTGTGAAAAACCCTTGGGGCACTAGAATTAAGCACATTAAACAATTT
>APFE030542423.1:455585-467802 GCA_000404065.3 Pinus taeda | reverse complement strand
ATGTTTTAATTAATAATTTTATTATTATTATTAAGTAGTTTGACCAATTCAAATGTTTACATTAAATAACATAACATAATATAACCTTAAAACATACTTTCCATATTAACTTTGAGGTCGTTTCTCGATACAATACAATTATTTTGAAGTGGTCAAATTTAGTTCTAGAGGCACATTTGGTTAGTTGTGATAGGAGTCGTCTATGGAGGCCTAGAAAGTCAAAAGTGGCCGGAATCCAGGCAAAAAAATTTCAAAAAATCTTCTAGATCCATTGTTTGAATCATGTTTTTATGGTGGAAATGGATTCGGCAACGCCAAAAACGTCTAGGTCACACAAAATTATGAATTTTAACATCTTTTACTTGGATTTACATTTCAAAAAATCTTCTAGATCCATTGTTTGAATCATGTTTTTATGGTGGAAATGGATTCGGCAACGCCAAAAACGTCTAGGTCACACAAAATTATGAATTTTAACATCTTTTACTTGGATTTACATTTCAAAATATAGCTGGAATTTCGATAACTTTCCGTGCAAAATACATAACTTTTAGACTATGGCGTTTTGATAAGGTTTTGACGTGGTCAAGTTTAGTTTGGTTTTGCTGTGGTCAAGTTTAGTTTGAGAAACACATTTGGTTAGTTGTGAATCATGATAAGGTTGAACCACAACTCACTAACACAAGTTATGGCTATATCCGCTTTGTTGGCTCTTAGAAAACTTAGATATAGTCTTGGTGTTATAATGGTATCCTGTAGGTTGGGTCTTGCCCAAATTATGCCAATGAGTTACTTTCTCATCATGGTTTAAAAAAAAATTATAAAAACTAAAATATTTAAATATTAAGAGTCATTTTTTTAACACTATTGAATTTGAGAGTTTTGTTCTATAAATTGGTAAAGGTTAAAAACTTTAGTTAAGAAGAGACACCAAAAAAAAAAATTCAGTCCATGTTAATAGTTAGTATAGTATGGGCCAATATTGTGGCTTATCAAAACCACATACCAGAAATATCATAACCCACTTCATATGACATCATTCTTAATTAATCAATTTAATTAAAAGTACAAAAAATGAAGAACTACTTTGAATATAATCTCAAATTTTTATATATGTATATTAATATGAATGTTCTAGAATGTTTCATGGAGATTAAATCTTTACCATCCAATTGATAGTTATTGATAATTGAATTAAAATAGTGTAGTCTAACTTATAGAATAAATCCCAACTAAAATTATAAAAACCCTATTCCAAAATAGATACGCTTATTGACATAGTAAAATTAAGTTATAAGAAAAACATTTAAATTAATAAAAACCATTATTTGAAAAGGGAAAGAAATGGATTTTAGTAATATCAATTAGGTCATGGATTTTTAGAAGGTAAGTTAGGCTCGTAAATCATTGACACAAGTTACTAAGACACCAAAAAAACAAAACAAAATTATAAAATTAAGTTAAAAAGATCTTATAAATAAATTAATAAAAAACTGCCTAGTCTAATAATTTATAGATGAAATGAGTTTTTTCAAAACATGTTTTCTTGTTATTTTAATCAAAATCTCTTAGACATTTTTAAAAACTTTAGTTTAAGTTGTTTAATCTATAAAATTAGAGTTTTCTACTACTTTTGAGAGTGTTGAATATATTTCAAAAGTGTATTTTAAATAACAAAAAAATCATAATCTTACATAAAATTACATGAAATTGTATAAAAAATGTTATTTCATCTATAAATTTGGATTTAAGTAATGACTAATAATTATTAAGAGAGAAAAAAAACTAATTTTAGTGACTAATAATGATAAGTGACTTGACAGTACCAAGAGCTCTGAGAAATGGTGATTAGGGTTTAAACGTGCCCTCCCTGGACTCTGAATCCCCTGCCATGGTAGGCCTGCAAAGTTCAAACCTCTGTTAACTAAATCAAACACGACCGCAGCTGACAGATCGTAAGGAATCGGCAGTAAGCAGAATGTCGCCCTCCCAGGGGGGGACGAAGCGCCTCCCCCACAACACGACGGTCAAAAGCAGAAAGCCGCAGCTACAACGAATGAGACGGACCAAAATAACAGCCAAAAGGAAAACAGTCAACAAAGAAATGACGAATTGACTCAGAAGGAAGCAAATACGGCCAGATCGTCCACATGCATACCAGTAGCTACTGTCAGAGCCACGGTGGAATTCCCCAGTCAAAGAATCAATGCCAGAATACAATATATGAGGGACCATGCTCTGATCGGCAAATTTATCGGTATATGGCCAACGGAGAAAGCACTCAGAAGCTGGATAAACACAAACTGGAATCCAAAGGGCCACATTACCTTGCACCTAGGACCTAAAGGGTTTTTTACAACAGTCTTTAACTGCCTGGAAGATCGAAACAGGATTCTAGATGAAGGGCCTTATTTCTTTAACTCTGTAGGACTTTTTCTCAAAGCATGGGTTGAAAGATTTAACCCAGACAAGGAAGATCTCAGTTATGCTCCAGTCTGGATCAGGCTATATTCGCTACCATGGGAATATTGGGAAGAAAGCTCACTAAAAGAAATAGGAAATACACTAGGCGAGTTCGTCAAGGTTGCTGAGGATACAAAGCTCTGCAGATACACTTCATATGCCTGCATCTGCGTCTATATGGATCTCAAACAAGCTCTGCCAGATACGTTAAGATTCCTGCATGAAGATGTTGAATGGATCCAACAGATAGATTATGAACATGTTCCATTTAGGTGTAGGAAATGCCATAATCTTGGGCACCTTTTCAGAGACTGTCCCCTAAACAAGAAAATGCCCACTAGCACAAATGCAGATAACCAGGAACCTGATGGTTTTACAAAAGTTGTCAATCATCGAAGAGGTAACAAAAAACCCACTACCAATGGTAAAATAGATCAGGCCAACAAAGCTAAATCCTCAAAACCTAATAGCTTCGAGATCCTCGCCAATCTGGATACGCAAGACCCAGCTCAAGAAATGCAAAAGGTCAAAGACTTGATCCAAGAATTACCAGCGGGTCCTTCGCAACAACCAAAGGATTCTCAATCCAACAAAATGCTCAACATCTCTCAATCCGATCCGCAGGCAGGGGTTTCTCAAGAAATGAAAATGGATACCCCAGAATCAAGCTCCAAGACACTGAAGGAGACAGAGGAAGTCTTACCAGAGACCTAGATGATGGAAGAAGATCCTGAGAACATTGATATAGGAGAACTGGACATTCTTAGTCTGGAATTAGCATGCAAGACTGATAACTTTGACAAAATTCCAGACAGGCAAGTGGACAAACTGGTAGAGGTCTTAAAGAAAGCGCACAAGAAACACTCTCTAGGGGTTCAAATTGGTAGCCCATGGGATGGCAAGTTCATCACAAAAGACAGTAAGAAAAGGGGAAGAAAAACAACCTTAGAAAGGACCATCAAGATAGGCCAAGTGCTAGTGGAGTCAGGCCGATATGCAAAGCTGACCAAGTACTTTAACATCCATCCTAATCCTTCTCAATGAAGTTGATATCCTGGAATATAAGAGGGCTCAACAGCCCCAGGAAAGGAAGACTCTTAAAAAACATGCTTATGCAGGAAAAACCCAATATTCTTTTTGTGGAAGAAACCAAATGCAGTATGTCAATTTTGGAAAAGATAGCAGCAAAAGTTTGGCCCGGAGGGCAAGTCACAACAGTTGATGCTCAAGGGGCCTCTGGGGGCTTAGCAATTCTTTGGGATGCAAGAGTAATACATCTTAGTAACATACATGCAAACAAGAACTTTATTCAGGAAATCTTCCATTTAATTGGAACCAACACTCATGGTCATCTCACTAATGTTTACTTCCCACAGGATACAAATTTGAAAGCAGAGATTCTGGAACACCTCTCTACACTCAACTCTAACAGATACCACCCTCTTTGGATAGCAGGAGGAGACTTCAACATGATTGCAAGAATGGAGGAAAAGCAGGGCGGCAGAGACAATGGAATCAGAGATGGACACTTACTCAAAGATTTCATCCAGTCAAACTGGCTAATAGATCTCCTATCAAATAATGGTCTATTCACTTGGACCAACAAAAGAGAAGGAGCACAGTATATAGCCTCAAGGTTAGACCGTTTCTTAGTCTCGGATAATGCGCCTTACCTGGGAGGAGATCTTATAGCCTCCATACTGCCAATATCAGGATCAGATCACTAGCCTAAAGCAGGAAAAGCACCAGGCCCTGATGGATTTACCTCAGATTTCTTTCACCATTTCTGGGATCTCATTCAAATAGAAGTATGGCAACTGGTTGAAGAATCTCGTGCATTAAGATGGATGTACCCTGGGCTGAATGCCACATTTATGGCTCTTATCTCCAAGACAGAGGAAGCCAATACGCCTGATAAGTATCGACCGATAGCTCTTTGCAACATCATATACAAACTTGTTTCAAAAGTTATTGCTACTCGGCTGAAACCTCTGCTCCCTCTTATTATTTCGCCAGAGCAATCCGGTTATGTGGAAGGCCGTCAGATCATGGATGGAATTATTCTCACCCATGAAATAATTCACTCTCTGAAGCAAACTAAAAAGCCAGGTATGTTGTTAAAAATAGATCTATCCAAAGCTTTTGACAGTATCAGTTGGCAGTATATTCAAAAAATTCTTAATGCTTTTGGCTTCAATCCTTCATGGACCAGATGGATCCTCAGCCTTCTGACTTCTTCTTTCTTCTTTGTACTCATCAATGGCATCCCCTCTGATACGTTTCCTCCTTCTAGAGGAATTAGGCAAGGGGATCCACTCTCACCGTTCCTTTTTGTTATAATTGCCGAAGGATTGGGCCGCAATATTAAGTCTGCTATTGCCTCCCGCTGTCTTAAAGGTCTCTCTTTCAATAATTCCCCCTCCTTCTCCCATCAACAATTTGTGGACGACAATATGCTTTTTGGGCACCCATCAGTCCAAGAAGCTCGCCTTTTCAAAGATATCCTGTCTACTTTCTCGGATGCTTCTGGAGCCCTTATCAATCAGGTTAAATCCCAAATTTTCTTCTTTAACACTCCTGTGTCTACTCAAAGATCGATTGCCCGTATTTTAGGATTCACTATAGCCAACCTCCCTTCCAAATATTTAGGCGCTCCCGTGATAGCCTCGGCCCTCAAGCACTCCTCATGGAGAGACCTTCTAGAAAAACTCGAAGCCAAACTTTTCTTATGGACTCACAGATCTCTGAATATGGCCAGTAGAGTAGTTCTCATCAAAGCCATTCTCCAATCCATGCCTCTTTACCTCTTCTCCCTTTTGGCGGTGCCTAAATGGGTTCTCAAGGCTATAAAGAATCTACAGCGCAACTTTCTATGGGGCAGCTCGGGCCATAACAGAAAATGGGCTCTTGTTAAATGGGAAAAAGTATGTGTTCCTAAAAAAGCCGGGGGTATTGGGATAAGAGATCCTGAGCATAGCAACAAAGTAATGGGCGCAAAATTATGGTGGCGATGGTTAGCTCATCCAAATACTCCCTGGGCCTCTCTATGGACGGAAAAATATGCAAGCAACAACCCTATTGAAGACAGAATTCGTATGTCAGAACTCAGCACTGGATCTACAATTTGGAATTCAGCCATCCAACATAGGAACCTTATACAACAACACAACTTCTGGGAAATCAAAAGCGGAGACTTAGCAAGATTTTGGGATGACTCTTGGCGGCAACTCCCAAAGATCAAGGATATTTTGCATGATCTCCCTCTACCACTGCAAAGAACCCATCCCCCAGTAACAGTCAATCAATTTTGGAGTTCATCAACCACCCAAAAATACAGGAAATGGAAAGAGACCGATCAAATCATAAGGGAGGAAGGATACGAGATAACCGAACAATCTCTCTCTGATGAACTAAAAAAGAGGAAAATTCCCATAGCAGCAGGAGCGGATATACTAAGATGGGGATATGAAGAAAGAGGAACATTCACCACCAGGGAGGCTTATAATATCATTACTAAAGACAAGATCATAAAAGATAATTTATGGGACCAAATTTGGAGCTCCTCAATTTGGCCAAAGGTTTCCACCTTCTTATGGCTACTTTCTCATAACAAAATTCTCACATGGGATAACCTCCGGAAAAGAAATTTCTCAGGCCCATCTATTTGTCCAAACTGCAAACAAGAAGAAGAAACAGCTACTCATCTATTGCAAACATGCCACTTGGGTAGGAAATTATGGGAAAAAGCCATATTTTGGTGCCAAAAAGAAAGTCGGGTACAAGGAGATCTCAAAGCAACACTACGCAACTGGAAGCAGTCACCTTATCATAGCAGGCTTCTCAACTCACTTTGGCAGCTCATACCGGGTCTCCTAATGTGGAACATCTGGAAGGAGAGGAACAGAAGACTCTTCAAAAACCAAACCCAGACACTGGAGCAAATATGGACTATATTGCATATAAACATCAAGGAATCTCTTTCCATCCAAGACTGGTCATCAGAAGACTTCCCAACGGATCACAAAGAAAAATCAATATGGGACAACTGGCAAATCACTCTAAACCACAAGCCTAACTCTCAAAACCAACATCTCAACAGGCAAAAAATGTTAACAAAATGGTCCCCTCCACCTCGCAATATGTATCAGCTCAACTTTGATGGGGCCTCCAAAGGCAACCCCGGGCAAATAGGCTATGGGGGGGTATTTAGGGATCACTTAGGTACCCCTCATGTAATCTACTTAGGCTCCAAAGGATGGGATACCAACAATTCGGCGGAATTGGAAGGACTCTGGCAAGGACTCACTCTGGCTCAGGAACACAGATTCTTTCCCCTTATAATAGAAGGTGACTCTCAAATCATTATCAATATGGCCACAAAACTTCTACAAGGAGCTCCAATCCACAAGATAGGTAACAGTTGGAGAATGGCGCAAAGACTGGAACTAATAAGACATTGGCTTTCTCAATACCAGGCAACTTCCTTCAAGCACACAGTAAGAGAAGGAAACAAACTTGCGGACTTTTTAGCCAATATTGGAGTAGAATTGGAGATGGATACCTATTCAGGCTCCACACTCAGCATAGCTACTGAGGAACAACTCACTGAATTCAAAAATTTAGTCAAGAAAGACCAGCCTCATCATTAGGCAGTTTACCGGGATGCGGGTGCTCCTCATACGCATGCCCAGTATGCATAGTGCCCTCACAGCAGTTGGTTGCACACTCATTCGCATTTATGAATGCAGATCACACAAAAGAAGTTAGATTTTGGGTTCTTGAGCGATGTGAAAATGGTTCAGTCCAGCATTAATGGTTGTCAGTTGAGCGCAGGGGCATTTACGTCTCTTAGTTGGCTAGCCATGAGGACTCACAGCCTTAAAGCGACCCAGCTCCTCCCCCGCCTTGGGAATTTCCTGTCTCTGAGCATTGTCAAGTCTGTTCGCAGGTTTCATTCCCCTGGCGTCCTCAGTTCATGTCTCCCCTTCCTCAATACTCATCTGTTCGGCTCTCCCAGTCGTAGGCTAGTGATTGAAATGCCTCGGCACAGAGGAATATCGCGCAGAGGGGGTTCTTCGGCTCCCAGAGGTCGAGCCTCGCTCTCCCCTTCTCAGAATGCTATTCCCATCTCTTCTGCTTCTCAGTCTTCACCCCCCCCAATCCAACTCGCCAGATCCCGAACACCTCCTTTCAGTCCTCCAATTTCACCTTCCGTAGTCGACTGAATAGGCCAGTGGTAACTATCACTGCTACCATTTTGATGGCGGAAGAGGCAGAACATCAAGATGACCCTACTATCTCCTCATCTACTCAATCTTCGGAGGAGAGTCTGGCTCAGGGAGAATTGGAATGAGCGGCGCTCACTGCCGAAAACATGCAGGAGGACTCCCCTACTGCCGAGGATACCACCCGTCAAAGGATTTCGACTCAGGAAGATGCTCTGGTTTGTGGTCCTGTACAGCATGATTTTGGAGCGGAAGGCACTGAAGAAGCAGGCTTTGTAACTTGGGTCACCGCACCAAGCAAGCCTGCTGAGCAGGACACTTACCCTCAGATCCCGCATGATTAACTACCTCCTTCACGCAGTCTGGTTTATCTTACTCCAAGGTCTAAGTTTTGATTTCAGAACTTCTGTTATTGTCTTTTTTTATAATCTGGTTATGCTGCAAGTTTCTGTTGGTTCATATCCCAACCTTATCAAGGTTTTTTGGAACTCTGGTGGCTGTCACCACTTTATTGGAAAGTCTGTTGTGCGCATTTTCGCCACAGAATCCTGATGATGTAATCGTTCTCTTAAGCGCAATTTTGTCTTGTAAGGAGAGGTTAACTAGAAGCAGCTCATATCATTATAGTAGAGGGTTCTTCTATCCATGCACAGCTGCTCCTTTCTGGATTCGGTTTTATTCCCAATTTGGAAAAAAATCTCCAGATACTGTTGTCGATGGTTGGTTCACACCCCCTCTGAGGTTGCGACCTCACTGTAAATACCTCTTTTTTTCTTATTAATAGAAATAGTCTTTATTCAGAAAGAAAAAAAAACACTAAAAACTTCAACCATAAAATAAATATTAATTGAGCCAATCTCAAAAACCCACAATCCAATTTCTAGTTTCCCAACCTAATTCCCAAAGCCCTAACAGTGATTGTTGAACCCTCCCCATCCCCTTCTTCTAATCCTCTTATGTTTTCCTTGCATTTCTTATTCAATTTATTCTTATCCTTTCCTTCCCTTAACCACCAACCCCCTTTTTCTTTAGTCATTCTCGTGATCAAAGTTTTTTTCCATGCATTTCTTATTCAATTTATTCTTATCCTTTCCTTCCCTTAACCACCAACCCCCTTTTTCTTTAGTCATTCTTATGATCAAAGTTTTTCTAATTTAAATTCTAAGTAGATTTTTTTTTGTATAATCTTCTTATTTTAATTTATGTCTATTTCTTATCTATTTTCTAATCTTATAATAACTTAATTTATTATATATTAATATTAATAAAAAATTAGTATTTATATTTCAATGTGGGCTCTTTTTTAATTTATTAAATTTTTAAGATTTTATTGAATTTAATTCTTCTAATATTAAATCAAGTAATTTTTGGAAATCTTTTCAGTTTATTTTATGATATAATTTTTATAGAGTTTGTCAGGGATCCTTTGAAATCACAAATTTGATAGATGAACTCTTGACAATCCCATTTGCCCCAAAGTTTTTGAGAATATTGAATCCATATATACAATAAAGAACATTAGTTTAAACAACACAAATCAATATTTGACCAAAAAAAAAATTCGCTAAAAATATGCGTGAAACATTGAAAAATCACCCTTTAAACTACTCCATCTTAAATAAAGTTTAAAAATCTAACCCTATCTCTTTAAATTTAATTCCAAATTTCATTTATTTAACATTAATTCTAAATTTCATTAATTTAATGTATTAATGGAAAATTGCCAACAATATTTTATTAATTTAATGACCAATAACCTTTCGAATTTAACATAATGTCTTTTTTTTCTACCAAATAACCTTTCCAATTTAATAAGATGTCCTTTTTTTTACCAATAATTTTTCCAAATTAAATTAATTCTAACCTTAATATATTAATATATATATATTTGTTCTATTAATCTAATTAATTTAACGTTATTCCTAGTTAGTATTGGAAATTTTAATAAGTTAATAAATTAATTTTTATCTCTTTTCTGTATTAATTTTTTTTTTTACGAATATTTTAAATTCTCGTTAAAAATATAATGGGTTGAATTAACTCCTCAATAATTAAGTTTCAATTCTGTAATTTAATAAAAAATTAATTATTATATTTGATCAAAATATAATTTTTATTTTTATTTTTAATACATTGTTTTATTGTATTTTTAAATTTTAATTTTTTTTGATATAGAGTATTTGTAAATTGTGATTTTTTTTAAAATTTTGTGGTTAAATTTTGATTTTTGTTATTTAAATTATTATTTTAATTATATATGGATTCAACACCCTAAAAATGCATGAGTCATTTCCATTATAAAGAAATTGAGTCAAACTTGTGATTTCAATGCATCCTTATTAGATTTTAGAGAAATTAGATCAAGAAATAGACCAACAAACTTTTGGAACATTACACTTATAAACTACTCATTTTAATTTTAATTAATTAAATTTTACTCTTTAATAATTTATTTTAACTAATTTATTTCTTAATTAATTAACTTTTTTTATTCACTCTAATTTAATTCTAACTTTTCAATATTAATAAATCTTCAACTTTCTAATTTCTTCACACTCTAGTCATTTCATTTCTCTATTTATTATTGGTCTCAAACTCTTCGAACTGTCAATCTAAGATTTTTGTTGCCAAACTCGGTGAAGTGTTTGCACTAAACATTGGAACATGACAAGCTTTTCGAAACGAAGAAACCATGCATAGTACTCATGTCTCTATCTCCTACTTCATAAAAATGTTCCCTACCTAGCACATAGCTGCTTCTAAGGCCAATGGACAATCTGGGGGCCTGGCGATATTATGGGACCCCGACTGGATTAGGGCTAAAGCATATAAATGTTTTGCTAGCATCCTCATCTCTGCTTCTATTCAGGGAAAGGACTATCCTATTAACATTTTGAACATTTACGCTCCTTACAAGAGCAGGTTCCCATTCTGGGAAAAATTATTTACATCAGAAATTTTTGACATTGAGTCTTTGATGATCGCGAGGGAACTAAATGTTACTCTAAACTCTGAAGAAATATGGGGGAATAGCAGAAAAAAAGACCCACTTGTTGATCACATCATATATGAGCTGCTACATAGAAATATTGTTGACATAAACCCACCAAGAATGCAACCTACATGGGACAACGGAAGGATAGAAGGGGCATATATTGCTAAAAGACTTGATCGATTTATTCTACATGTTAGCATCATCGACAGACTGGGTATGCCGACCTCAACCATTGGAAATTGCTTTATATTGGACCATAGACCTATATTTCTTAGTTGGAGAGAAAAGGGTTTTAGAAAAGGGTACCCGTTCAAGTTTAACAGGTCATGGCTAGAAGATCCAGAATTCAATGAACTTATAACAAATTCTTGGAATGATTTATCTCCTAGAGATAACATGCCCCCTTATATGACTTTTAGGGATAATCTATCTTCCATTAGAAAGATTGTTAAAGAATGGCAATACAAGAAAAAGACAACTTAACAGGATGGATCTCCGGGAAATACACATGGAACTGGACATCATTTTTGGAGTTTTGGCTGCTCACTTACTTCCATTTAATATGAGATGTCGTATAAAGGAGCTTGAAAGGAAAAATCAAAAGATTTTGGATCAGGAAGAAGCATCATGGAGACTGAAAAGCGGGGCTATTTGGCTTAAAGAAGGCGACAGGAACACAAAATTTTTTCATAGGCTTGCAAATTCCAGACGTGAGAAAAACATTATATGGAAGATAAATGATAGTCAAGGAGTCTTTCTACACTCACAACAAGACATCTCAAATGAAGCTGTGAAATTTTTTGAAAATCAATATAAGTGATCAGGAGACAGCAGCATACAGGACATTTTATGGGGCATTGATCTATAACCACAAATGTTTGATTATGCGCAAAATGAGTGCCTTTTCCAGCCAATAATAGAGGAAGAACTATTAGGAGTCATGAAATCCTTCAAGAAGGATAAGTGTCCAGGCCCGGATGGCTAGACGATTGAATTCTTCATCCACTTCTTTGACCTTATTAAACATGATCTGCTGAGGATAGTTGAAGGCTCTCGAATTTCAGGCAGCATACATCAACTCACCTCTTCCACTCTAATAGCACTCATTCCAAAGAAATCAGAAGCAGACTTGATCCGAATTTAAACAGGAATGCAATAAAATACAGAGATAATCATATACACAAAGATGCAGCGGAAATAGTACTTCATTTCATTAATGGAAAATACTGAAATATGCTTACAACCAGAAATAGAAATAAACCGGCTAGGGCGATGGTAGCTTATCTCTGAGAAGAAATGTGTGGCTACATGCCTCTGAACTGTCTTAAAATGAGGCTCGAAGGCCTATTTATTGTTGAGAAACAATGAAAAACCCTTCACGTTCCAAAACCTAACCGTAGAAGATGAAACGCCAAATTGTGGGCCCCGTTTTTGGGTAAGTTGGTACATCAACTTCCCGGGGTCGCGAATTGGTCGTATTATCTCCGTTTGATGCGCATGATAGCCCATTGGAAAGATCTCTTCGAGGACTACA
>APFE030542423.1:365165-454785 GCA_000404065.3 Pinus taeda | reverse complement strand
ACACTGGAGCAGATATGGACTATATTGCATATAAACATCAAGGAATCTCTTTCCATCCAAGACTGGTCATCAGAAGACTTCCCAACGGATCACAAAGAAAAATCAATATGGGACAACTGGGAAATCACTCTAAACCACAAGCCTAACTCTCAAAACTAGCATCTCAACAGGCAAAAAAAGTTAACAAAATGATCCCCTCCACCTCGCAATATGTATCAGCTCAACTTTGATGGGGCTCCAAAGGCAACCCCGGACAAACAGGTTATGGTGGGGTATTCAGGGATCACTTAGGTACCCCTCATCTAATCTACTTAGGCTCCAAAGGATGGGATACCAACAATTCGGCGGAATTGGAAGGACTCTGGCAAGGACTCACTCTGGCTCAGGAACACAGATTCTTTCCCCTTATAATAGAAGGTGACTCTCAAATCATTATCAATATGGCCACAAAACTTCTACAAGGAGCTCCAATCCACAACATAAGTAACAGTTGGAGAATGGCGCAAAGACTGGAACAAATAAGACATTGGCTTTCTCAATACCAGGCAACTTCCTTCAAGCACACAGTAAGAGAAGGAAACAAACTTGCGGACTTTTTAGCCAATATTGGAGCAGAATTGGAGATGGATACCTATTCAGGCTCCACACTCAGCATAGCCACTGAGGAACAACTCACTGAATTCAAAAATTTGGTCGAGAAAGACCAGCCTCATCATCAGGCAGTTCACCCAGATGCGGGTGCTCCTCATATGCATGCCCAGTATGCATAGTGCCCTCACGACAGCTGGCTGCACACTCGTTCGCATTTATGAATGCAGATCACACAGCAAAAGTTAGATTTTGGGTTCTTGAGTGATGTGAAAATGGTTCAGTCCAGCATTAATGGTTGTCAGTTGAGCGCAGGGACATTTACGGCTCTTAGTTGGCCAGCCATGAGGACTCACAGCCTTAAAGCGACCCAGCTCCTCCCCCGCCTTGGGAATTTCCTGTCTCTGAGCGCTGTCAAGTCTGTTCGCAGGTTTCATTCCCCTGGCGTCCTCAGTTCGCGTCTCCCCTTCCTCAATACTCATCTATTCGGCTCTCCCAGTCGTAGGCTAGTGATTGAAATGCCTCGGCGCAGAGGAATATCACGCAGAGGGGGTTCTTTGGCTCCCAGAGGTCGAGCCTCGCTCTCCCCTTCTCAGAATGTTATTCCCATCTCTTCTGCTTCTCCGTCTTCCCCCCCCCCAATCAATCCAACCCGCCAAATCCCGAACACCTCCTTTCAGTCCTCCCGTTTCACCTTCCGTAGTCGACTGAACAGGCCAGTGGTAACTATCACTGCTACCATTGTGATGGCAGAAGAGGCAGAGCAACAAGATGACCCGGCTATCTCCTCATCTACTCAATCTTCGAAGGAGAGTCTAGCTCAGGGAGAATTGGATGGAGCGGCGCTCACTGCCAAAAACATGCAGGAGGACTCCCCTGCTGCCGAGGATACCACCCATCAAAGAATTTCGATTCAGGAAGATGCTCTGGTTTGTGATCCTGTACAACATTATTTTGGAGTTCTTCATCTACTAACTCCTATTGAGGGTGGAGCGAAAGGCACTGAAGAAGAAGGCTTTGTAACCTGGGTCGCCGCACCAAGCAAGCCTGTTGAGCAGGACACTTACCCTCAGACCCCGCATAATTAACTGCCTCCTTCACGCAGTCTGGTTTATCCGACTCCAAGGTCTAAGTTTTGATTTCAGAACCTTTGTTACTGTCTTTTTTTATAATCTGGTTATGCTGCAAGTTTCTGTTGGTTCATAACTCGACCTTATCAAGGTTTCTTGGAACTCTGGTGGTTGTCACCACTTTTTTGGAAAGTCTGTTGTGCGCATTTTTGCTGCAGAATCCTGATGATGTAATCGTTCTCTTAAGCGCAATTTTGTCTTGTAAGGAGAGGTTAACTAGAAGCAGCTCATATCATTATAGTAGAGGGATCTTCTATCCATGTACAGCTGCTCCTTTCTGGATTCTGTTTTATTCCCAATTTGGCAAAAAAACTCCAGATACTGTTGTCGAGGGTTGGTTCACACCCCCTCTGAGGTTGCAACCTCACTGTAAATCAAGTCAAGTAATTAAGAAAAGTTCACAAATTAAAAAAAAACACTAAAAACTTCAACCATAAAATAAATATTAATTGAGCCAATCTCAAAAACCCACAATCCAATTTCTAGTTTCCCAACCTAATTCCCAAAGCCCTAACAGTGATTGTTGAACCCTCCCCATCCCCTTCTTCTAATCCTCTTATGTTTTCCTTGCATTTCTTATTCAATTTATTCTTATCCTTTCCTTCCCTTAACCACCAACCCCCTTTTTCTTTAGTCATTCTCGTGATCAAAGTTTTTTTCCATGCATTTCTTATTCAATTTATTCTTATCCTTTCCTTCCCTTAACCACCAACCCCCTTTTTCTTTAGTCATTCTTATGATCAAAGTTTTTCTAATTTAAATTCTAAGTAGATTTTTTTTTGTATAATCTTCTTATTTTAATTTATGTCTATTTCTTATCTATTTTCTAATCTTATAATAACTTAATTTATTATATATTAATATTAATAAAAAATTAGTATTTATATTTCAATGTGGGCTCTTTTTTAATTTATTAAATTTTTAAGATTTTATTGAATTTAATTCTTCTAATATTAAATCAAGTAATTTTTGGAAATCTTTTCAGTTTATTTTATGATATAATTTTTATAGAGTTTGTCAGGGATCCTTTGAAATCACAAATTTGATAGATGAACTCTTGACAATCCCATTTGCCCCAAAGTTTTTGAGAATATTGAATCCATATATACAATAAAGAACATTAGTTTAAACAACACAAATCAATATTTGACCAAAAAAAAAATTCGCTAAAAATATGCGTGAAACATTGAAAAATCACCCTTTAAACTACTCCATCTTAAATAAAGTTTAAAAATCTAACCCTATCTCTTTAAATTTAATTCCAAATTTCATTTATTTAACATTAATTCTAAATTTCATTAATTTAATGTATTAATGGAAAATTGCCAACAATATTTTATTAATTTAATGACCAATAACCTTTCGAATTTAACATAATGTCTTTTTTTTCTACCAAATAACCTTTCCAATTTAATAAGATGTCCTTTTTTTTACCAATAATTTTTCCAAATTAAATTAATTCTAACCTTAATATATTAATATATATATATTTGTTCTATTAATCTAATTAATTTAACGTTATTCCTAGTTAGTATTGGAAATTTTAATAAGTTAATAAATTAATTTTTATCTCTTTTCTGTATTAATTTTTTTTTTTACGAATATTTTAAATTCTCGTTAAAAATATAATGGGTTGAATTAACTCCTCAATAATTAAGTTTCAATTCTGTAATTTAATAAAAAATTAATTATTATATTTGATCAAAATATAATTTTTATTTTTATTTTTAATACATTGTTTTATTGTATTTTTAAATTTTAATTTTTTTTGATATAGAGTATTTGTAAATTGTGATTTTTTTTAAAATTTTGTGGTTAAATTTTGATTTTTGTTATTTAAATTATTATTTTAATTATATATGGATTCAACACCCTAAAAATGCATGAGTCATTTCCATTATAAAGAAATTGAGTCAAACTTGTGATTTCAATGCATCCTTATTAGATTTTAGAGAAATTAGATCAAGAAATAGACCAACAAACTTTTGGAACATTACACTTATAAACTACTCATTTTAATTTTAATTAATTAAATTTTACTCTTTAATAATTTATTTTAACTAATTTATTTCTTAATTAATTAACTTTTTTTATTCACTCTAATTTAATTCTAACTTTTCAATATTAATAAATCTTCAACTTTCTAATTTCTTCACACTCTAGTCATTTCATTTCTCTATTTATTATTGGTCTCAAACTCTTCGAACTGTCAATCTAAGATTTTTGTTGCCAAACTCGGTGAAGTGTTTGCACTAAACATTGGAACATGACAAGCTTTTCGAAACGAAGAAACCATGCATAGTACTCATGTCTCTATCTCCTACTTCATAAAAATGTTCCCTACCTAGCACATAGCTGCTTCTAAGGCCAATGGACAATCTGGGGGCCTGGCGATATTATGGGACCCCGACTGGATTAGGGCTAAAGCATATAAATGTTTTGCTAGCATCCTCATCTCTGCTTCTATTCAGGGAAAGGACTATCCTATTAACATTTTGAACATTTACGCTCCTTACAAGAGCAGGTTCCCATTCTGGGAAAAATTATTTACATCAGAAATTTTTGACATTGAGTCTTTGATGATCGCGAGGGAACTAAATGTTACTCTAAACTCTGAAGAAATATGGGGGAATAGCAGAAAAAAAGACCCACTTGTTGATCACATCATATATGAGCTGCTACATAGAAATATTGTTGACATAAACCCACCAAGAATGCAACCTACATGGGACAACGGAAGGATAGAAGGGGCATATATTGCTAAAAGACTTGATCGATTTATTCTACATGTTAGCATCATCGACAGACTGGGTATGCCGACCTCAACCATTGGAAATTGCTTTATATTGGACCATAGACCTATATTTCTTAGTTGGAGAGAAAAGGGTTTTAGAAAAGGGTACCCGTTCAAGTTTAACAGGTCATGGCTAGAAGATCCAGAATTCAATGAACTTATAACAAATTCTTGGAATGATTTATCTCCTAGAGATAACATGCCCCCTTATATGACTTTTAGGGATAATCTATCTTCCATTAGAAAGATTGTTAAAGAATGGCAATACAAGAAAAAGACAACTTAACAGGATGGATCTCCGGGAAATACACATGGAACTGGACATCATTTTTGGAGTTTTGGCTGCTCACTTACTTCCATTTAATATGAGATGTCGTATAAAGGAGCTTGAAAGGAAAAATCAAAAGATTTTGGATCAGGAAGAAGCATCATGGAGACTGAAAAGCGGGGCTATTTGGCTTAAAGAAGGCGACAGGAACACAAAATTTTTTCATAGGCTTGCAAATTCCAGACGTGAGAAAAACATTATATGGAAGATAAATGATAGTCAAGGAGTCTTTCTACACTCACAACAAGACATCTCAAATGAAGCTGTGAAATTTTTTGAAAATCAATATAAGTGATCAGGAGACAGCAGCATACAGGACATTTTATGGGGCATTGATCTATAACCACAAATGTTTGATTATGCGCAAAATGAGTGCCTTTTCCAGCCAATAATAGAGGAAGAACTATTAGGAGTCATGAAATCCTTCAAGAAGGATAAGTGTCCAGGCCCGGATGGCTAGACGATTGAATTCTTCATCCACTTCTTTGACCTTATTAAACATGATCTGCTGAGGATAGTTGAAGGCTCTCGAATTTCAGGCAGCATACATCAACTCACCTCTTCCACTCTAATAGCACTCATTCCAAAGAAATCAGAAGCAGACTTGATCCGAATTTAAACAGGAATGCAATAAAATACAGAGATAATCATATACACAAAGATGCAATGGAAATAATACTTCATTTCATTAATGGAAAATACTGAAATATGCTTACAACCAGAAATAGAAATAAACCAGCTAGGGTGATGGTAGCTTATCTCTGAGAAGAGATGTGTGGCTACATGCCTCTGAACTGTCTTAATATGAGGCTCGAAGGCCTATTTATTGTTGAGAAACAATGAAAAACCCTTCACATTCCAAAACCTGACCATAGAAGATGAAACGCCAAATTGTGGGCCCCATTTTTGGGTAAGTTGGTACATCAACTTCCCGAGGTCGCGAATTGGTCGTATTATCTCCGTTTGATGTGCATGATAGCCCGTTGGAAAGATCTCTCCAAGGAATACAACGGAAAAGACGATTTTTAGTTAGAAAAATCGTTGGCAGTAGATTTCCTAAAAATCATCGTTTAGGGCCTCAAAACGGCTCCGGAAGTTTAGGACCCGAAAAAATGCTAAAAATAGTAAATTGTGCTATAATTAAGGAAACTAAAAAATTGAAAGAGACAGTTGTCGGGGTCCAAATGGGATAGGTGGGTGGCCACCAACATCCACCTGGATCAAGACTCCTTTCAGGATTTTAGGCTTATATCCCTCTATAATATTTCCTTCAAAATCATTTCAAAAATCATTACTGGAAGAATTAAAGATACTTTATCTAGATTTTTAACTAAGGATCAGCATGGTTTTTTAAAAGGAAGGAATATATTGGATGTTGTTGGGAACACACAAGAAAGTTTGTTCACCATGCATACTAGAAAAAGTGAAGTAGTCATATTGAAAATTGATCTTCGAAAGGCATATGATTGCCGAGACTGGGGTTTCATGAGATGTTTACTTGAAAAAATTGGTTTGAACTCTAATATGATAAACTGGATCATGGCATGTGTCGAGTAAGTTAATTATGCCATCATTATAAATGGGCTTCCTTCCTCTTATTTCTTAGCTGCCAGAGGACTGTGTCAAGGCTATTCCCTATCCCCCTTATTGTTTGTCTTGGCAATGAATTCATTAAGTCTCCATATCGACAAGGCAGTTAGCGAAAACAGGTGTCGTCCATTGAAGATTTGTAGAAACAATTATATATCCCATAATTTATTTATAGACGACATCCTCATATTTGGAATGTTATGCAGACTCACCTGGATATGTTTTCATGACATCCTGAAAAGGTTTCAAAAAGCTACAGTTTTGCAAATAAACGAATCCAAATCATCTTTCTATCATAATGATGTTAATTTGGAACTTATAGAATGTCTATCTTCTCTTTTTTGGATAGAGACGCGGTCCATCAACGATGGAATGAAATACTTAGGATTTCAGTTAAAAGCTAAGGGATATTCTAAATTGGACAGGTAATGGATACTAGATAGGTATTATAAAAGGATTTCAGGGTGGGAATTCAAATGCCTTTCCTTGGCAGGTAGAGTTGTTTTAGCTCATTCAGTTCTAACCATTGTTGAAAATATCGGTATCAGGAAAATATCAGCGAGGGTCCAAAAAATATCTTATCAGCAATATCAATGAAAATATCGGCAAATATCGGAAAGCATAAAAAATGCATAATATATTCTTCTTTTTTTTCAAATTTTTAAACATATAAAGCAATAACAACATGAAATAAACACATTGGCACATAAATATGAAGAAAGCACTGATATATATGATGTCAAATAGAAATGATACATCAAAGGCGATACCAAATCCTGTTGATCCTTGGTAATTGTCCATTCAAGGACTCAAATGTGGAGAACCAATACAAAATAACATCACATATATAAAAGTATCTCATCACCATGAGTTATATGTAGCATAACAAATAAAACTAGCAGTTATCTATCTGAAATCACTGCCCTCTCCCCCTTTTACGGGAAAACATGATGGGTTGTTTGCTAGGCTTGCCCCTAGTAGTAGAAGGCCCTGACCCTGCCTCTGCACCTAATGTCAAATAATGAGTGCTAGGTGTGGGGCTATGCTCTCCTATATTTGTAGCAGATGGTGTTGATGTTGATGCTCCCGCAATGTCCTCCTCCTCCTCCTCCTCTGAGTGTTGCTGCTCCTCCGAGTCCTCCTCCTCTTACTGCCCCTGTTCTAATGGATCATCTGCCACTGCCTCTAACCATGAAGGTGACTCCTCTAAGATGGGCTCCTCAGACTCCACCCTCCACTAAGACAATACATCAATATTGTCTAAGGAAATGGCATCTGGATCCATTGGTGATTCTATTTGCTTCACTCAAAGTCAGATGTTGTAATGCACATATACCAAATCATTGAGGCATGCGAAATCCAACCTGTAAGAGTGTCAAAAAATGTAATGAGTCTTGACTCTTGACTCTTGACACTTGAAGGTCATAAATAAAAAATTAAAAATTACAATAAGTGTAATAGCTCAACTGAAGACTGGAGCTCAAAGTTATACCTGTTGCACTTTTTTACATGTATTTTCTCAAATACACTCCAATTGCGCTCACACCCTGAAGAGCTACATGTTTGACTCAAGATCCATATGGCCAATTTCTGCAAATTTGGTGCCCTTGCACCATAGCTTCGCCACCAAATATCTACAACAAAATAATGAAATAAAAAATTCAAAAACTTAAAACATAATTAAACTTTCAAATAAAAGTTACATAATTGAATTTTAAAAAAATAGAATTATAAGTAATGAAATTCTAAATTGAAAATTCTAATTTCTAATGAGGGATGACTTGTCACTTATGTGGCATGAAGAGGGTCCTTTCCTAATAGCATCATCAAAGCCAAATAGGCCAACACAATCCCGATAAGACTGTATCTCGCGATTGATTTTGCTACGAAGCTCAGGATTAGGTACCATCCTCTGAATACAGGAATGGAGCCCTTCCATCACCTCACCATAAAAATCAAAGCCACATTTGTATGAAAATAAGGGGTTGAGGAAGAGTGTTGCTACATGAATGGGTCAACGAAGCATCCCTATCCACCGACTATCAATCACATCCCATAACATCATCTGCCTATCAAGGCCAACTGAAACCTTGTCTGCATAATAAGAACGAATGGCCTCCTTGGCCCTATCCATGCCCTCATACAAATAAGCCATTGCAGGATTCTCCCCATCCACTAATCTGAGAACCTTTACTATAGGTTCACTAACTGCACATGCTTCTTCTACTCCACACTAAAATGTCTCAGAGTACACCATTTTTGCAATGGCTTTCCCGTCCTGTCTCTTGTTTTATCTACAATTATGCCAATCATCAGACACAAACATTTGCTTCAACTTGAACTGACATCGAAGCAAAGACTGAAGAGTAATAAAGTTTGTGGCAAAATGTGTGATCGCAGGACACCGCAACTCCTTGTTTCTAGTGAACCTCCTCATGAGGCTAAGAACAAAAACATGGTTATAAATCAACTTGGGGATGTTCCTAGCCATATCAACCACCTCCTTGATGAAGGAGAGTTTCCCCATATCCTCAAGCAACAAATCGAGACAATGTGCTACACACGGAGTCCAGAACAATCTGGGATGCCCCTCCATAAGCATCTTGTCGGCAGACACAGAATTAGCTGCATTGACTGTTATGACTTGCACCACATTCTGCACATCAATCTCCCGAATGAACCCATCTAACAACTCACATATCATTGCTGCATCTTTGATATATTCTAATGCATCCAACGATTTAATAAACATGGTACCTTTAGGACAATGTACCAATAAATTTAGAAGGGTCCTACCCTTCCTGTCTATCCAACCATCAGACATCATTGTGCATATAGTAACTTCACATGTCTTTTTCAGCTCCGCCAATCTAGAGTTGAGGTCCTGCTTTTTTGCTTGAAGAATTGGCCCCCGCAACTCCTCATATGTGGCACTTTTGTACCCTGGGCCCACAACAGCAATAGCATCATACATTGGCTGCCAAAATGGATTGGTTTTGGTGATGCTAAGAGGTAAGTCGCTCCAAAAAATACACCTCCCCATGACTCTATCTGCTTCTTGCTTCTCCATTTTTTTAACAAGAAATTTTATGCTAGGTTGTGCTCCAGGTCCTGTTCATGGAACAAAAAATGATGACATCACACTAGCAGTAGCAGGTGATGATGTGCCAGCTGTTGAGCCCCTCCCACTACCCTCAACATCAAAATCAGAAGAAGGTATCCTGAAATATCTACCTACACATTCAGCTTTGTTTCTTTTTACCTCTTCCTTCTTTTTGTCTTTTTCATCAATTGCTTCAAGAGCTTTTTGTATAGGCTCCAAACTAGAAACTGTAAAAATCCCAACATCATGTCCATTGAGTCTAGAAAGATGGTATTTCAGTCGTGTAACCCCACCTATCATCCTAGTCCCACACAATTTGCATGTAAGATATGCACGATTTGTCCCACCATCAAGGTTCCCATACTCCCAAAATGGGTCCAAGGCTTTTGGTATATTTGTATTTTGTAGTGGGCTAACTCAAACCTATGGCACCAAAAAAAAATTGGAATAGTAACTTAATAAGTAATAACCACATCATTTTACAAAACAGTTTTTTTGCTACATTATTTGCAATTTTGCAATGTGAATTGAAAATTGAAAATTCTTAAATTCATTTGAAATTTCATAAATTCATACATAGAATTTACTTTTAGAAATAGGCAAATGGTAAACCTACCTCACTGTTCACATTACACAATAAGAAACTAATTTCTAAGGTGAAGAAATTTTATAGAGATGAACCCCTAATATATAATAAAATTAATAAATAGCCTTTGTAGCTATGAACTCAAAAAAAATGGAGTTTGCTCTCCAAATATGGAGAAAACTTGAAAACTTAAAAACTTAAAACCCTTGAATTTGCTCATGAGCATGAAAATCTTTTCAAATGGAAAAAAAATCAAGCAAAATGATTGTAGGCAAATAGGCAAGCAAGAACAATCCTAAAACTAACAAAAAATTCATTAAAATAGGGGTTTATTTGAACATACCTATTAATGGAAGAAATGAAATTGTCTCACTGTTCTTGAAGCTTAGATCAATGAAATATTCATTGTTGGTGGCGATAATAGTTATGGAATGCTCAAACCCTCCTTGGCAGCAAGCACATAGCTCTCCCCTTCCTTCTCCAGCAATTAGAAATGAAAATGATTCATAAAAAACCAAAATCCGAATTTTATAACCCGTGTAGATATTTTCTATTGTCTCCCAACGATAAATTAGATCGTCGCGCGATATTTTACCGAAATATCAACAATATTTCGGAAATATCGCAATATTTTTGGGAGCTGAAATATCGCGATATTTTCTCGGCGATACTTCAGCTTGCTGAAAATATCGTGATATTTACGAATATCACTGATATTTCAGTGATATTATCAACACTGGTTCTAACTCAACTTGCTGTATATTGGGCTCACTTATTTTTTCTTCCTGCAAGTATCATTCATATGATGAACAAGTTAACTGCAAACTTTATATGGGGTGGTCAGTTGGAAAAAATAAAATATCACCTAACTAGACTATCAGATATCTCTTTGCCAAAGAACTTTTGAGGGTAGGGCGTTTTGGATCTGCGGACCTTTGGAAAGGCATTAATATGCAAGTCTCTTTGGAGAGGGATTTTTGGAGAATGTCCCTAGAGCAATACAATAAAAAAGAAATATATGGCCAACAAGGATATTTCATACTGATATAGATTGGGAAAGATTGGAACCGCTTACGGATCACCAATATGGATGAGTTTCCGTAAGGTAGAAGCTTATTTCTTAAAAAATTTGATATGGAGCTTCCAGTCTGGTAATAGGATACTCATTGGGATTGATCCATTCTTGAGTGGTGGAGAGGATATCATTTTGCATGAGATGCTACTAAATTTCTTTCATAGGAAGGGTTATTTCTCTTGGAACAAGCTTATTGCAGCATGGTAGGGCCCTTTCCCTCTTTGGAAAGATGCTGAAAATATGGGAATATTTGATGTATTGGCTCGGCAGTGGGAGAATATTAGAGACTGTCTGAGAAACTGTGGCATTTACCGTTCTTTGGAAGATGATGTCCTCATCTGGAAAGACATAAAAGTAATTGCCCCTATACGTGTAAAGGACATTTACTCAAACCTGATAAGTTTAAAGGCTACTCTTACTAGCCCAAATTTTCCAATAATTTTTTGGAAATCTGGATGTCCTTCCAAAACAATATATTTCTCATGGCTGGTCTTCCACAATAAAAACCTTCCATGGGATAATTTGCAGAAGAGGAGTTCGTGTGGGCCTGGGTTCTATTTAATGTGCAATTTTACTGAGGAAAGCAACTATCACATGTTCTTTCAATGTCATAAAACTTAGCAACTTTGGCATGCCCTAGCTAATTTATATGGTTTCCCTCATATTGCTCATGCTTCTACAAAATAAGCCTTCATTTGGTGGAGTGGTCAGAAAGCGTCGTGGTGGCCTTTAGTTATTATTGTCCTCTGGTGCACATGGAGATGGAGGAATCATATAATTTTCAAGGACACAAAAGAGCCTTTCATGGGTGTTCTTGATATTATTGAATCTCTCTATAACTCTTTACCTCCAAAATATTCCAAGAGAAAAAATTCTAATCAAAAGGAACAAACACGTGATCATATAATGCTTCCAAGAGCGTGTTTTGACAGAGTAGCTCAAAATAGCTCTTATGGTTGTGGGGTTCACATCATTATGGAGAAAAATTTACAATATCTTATTTCTTGGAATGGGGCGAAGGGTACCAATTGTAAAGTCAAGGCGATGGCTCTCGCAGGACTTCTCTCCTTTTGCCATTTCCTAAACATACATTCCCTTGCGATTTACGGAGACTCCAAAATCATTGTTGATTATGTATTGGAAAGAACCATATCAATAAACCACATCTTGCAGGATGGATGGACAGAATCATGTATCTTTGCAGGAGAATGGAAGGATCCTCCATTCAGCATATCTACAGATCTTAGAACCAGCAAGCTGACATTTTATCCAAGGAAGGTCTTCTATCGAAATCAGGTATCTGGAACATGAAGGTAATATCTGATGCGGAAATTTTCTCCATCCAGGAATTTTCCCTCCCTTGTACTTAACTTCAATTTTGTTGAATCCAGGTATGTACTATTTTTGTTTTTTTGATCTTTCCAGACTACTGAAATTTTCTGTTTATGTACTAGTCGAAGTTAAAGCGACACATTTGAACATTGTTGATTATGACATAAGATCCTATTTTCCTTCATGAACTGTGTTTTCTCTTCTATCTGCAAGCTAAAATGGTTGACTATTGTGATGGGCAAAGTCTCCTTTTGTGGAATACTATGTTTCCCATCTTATCTAGAAAAGCTTGTATAGATTTCTCCAGCTTCCTCGAGCTCTCATGATGTACTATTTATTCATTATATATCTTATATAATATAATTAAGCTTTTTTCGCTCTAAAAAAAAAGGTTTTCCAAATGAAGCTTTTAACGTCACTATATTATTAAATATGAAACCAAAAATATTTTTCTTGTTATTAGATATTAATATTGTGGGTTAAATTAAAATTATTTTGAATTAATGATGATGATAATAATAATAATAGCTTAAGTTTGGCATCAAATTGGTATATGAGATCCTTTTATTTATAAGACTAACATAGATTCATCTTAAATATGGATTTAACATGAGTCCATAGAGGGATCAAATTTAATTAGGTCCAAACTTATTTTAGAATATATAAAACAATATGTAATTTTTTTAATTGTTTAAATTGTATTTTTGAATGTTATATAGATTACACGTGTATTGAGCCATTTTATCATTTTGTATTGAGTTAGTTTATCAACACACATTAAAATTTTTTTTATTATTAAATATATATTTAAATATATTGTGAGTATTAATTGATATTAAAATATTTACTCATATTTTATTCTATTTAACATTAGAATTTTCTTTTTTCTTTTTTCTTTGTTTCTATATATAGCTATATATAGGAAGTTGATATCACGTTTTAAAATATGGAACACTAATTAAATCTAATTAGAATTTTTCCCCCTTTTAATATAGCTGACATTGCTTTAGAGAATATTTTATTCTTATTTTAAGAGGGACGGACATACTTACACATAGTCTTCACACTAGGTTGTAGAATGAGTCTCTGGGCTCGACAAGAGATTAATCTTTACCCAACAATTTTGACTATTACGTAAAATGAGTAATGTCCCCATTTTGATGAAGTCATAATTATTTTGACAATTCATAAAAAAGATATGAGTTATTATTGAATATTAATATTTTGATTTAAATTACAATTATTTTAAATTGATAAAATTGTAAATTTTAATTATTAATATCATAAAATTAAGTGTTATTATTTTTCTCATGGGGTATAGAGAAAACGATGACAACGTGTTATATTAAGACACTCTGTGGTGAAAAGGCTACCAGTTCGAAACTATGTGGGCAAATATCCAACCATGTTAAGAGTTGGTGTGGCGTAGGCTCGGTGCGATCTTTAGGTGATTTTAATGGCTTAAATTACCCTATATCATAGCTACTCAAGCCATAAGTTTGGTGTGTCAATCTTCTCAAGACTCACATTACCTAGAAAACAAAAAAAAGTGTCAATAGTTTTAGTTTTCTATGTTTTGATCATTTTTTGGGGTGTATTTTTTGGTTTAGTATGTCTAAAATTTGAAAGGGATTTGTTGGAACCATAAGTTTTAATTGTAAACTATACATAATTTCCTAAAGTTTTTGTAAAATGCATTTTAATTAAAAAACTCATGAATTCTCCAAAAAAAATCAATGAATTATGATTTAAAAAAACAAAACAAAAGCCAAAGGATCTTTGGTAGAGTGGTTTAGTGAGAAATTTGTTTCCATGGTTTCAAATATTTGGAGTCATGTTGTAATTGACATGTTTGTGGAATTTATGAAATAGGTGTATCTCGTGTAATAGTGGAAATAGATCTTTCGAAGTTACTTATTCTCCATTGTTGGACACCTAATCCGCTAAGAGCTATGGTGTCAAATGTGAATAGTCATAGGGAGTCCAAGAGACCTTGGAAGATGAATCTAATGGTCATGAATAATGTATTTATATGTATATCTGGGAGATTAATAAAGATATTCATGCTAATCATTCTATTATGTTTGTTCAACATTGGTATCAGAGCACAAATAGGAATAAGTGTTTTCATGGCCTATCAGTTCTACATCTTTCTAGAAATTGTATGCCATTAATTTCTCTGCTCAACCTGTTAGTTATAGACAACATTTTTCTGCTTTTCATGGGTGCTCGCCTCACAGACCATTTCGTTACTTTGCATGCCATTCTAATCAACAATTCTTTGCCTCTTTAGTCTATTTCCACTGCATTGTAACTGATACGCTGGTTGCAAGCATCTTTATACTTTTTGGAATACCATTTTTGAATTTTGTGCATCTCAGCAGGAAGTTAGTCTCATGGCAAACTAACTTCCTGCTGAGAGAGTCTGCCATGAGAATATACAGGAAGGGAGAGAGAGGGCATCCCTGCCTAATGCCCCTTTGAGCTTGGAAGAAGTTGGTGGGACGTCCATTGACGAGAGAAGCAATCCACGGGGATTCTATGCATGCTGTGATAAGATGGACAAAGTGTTGAGAGAAACCAAAAGAAAGCAGGACTATGCATAGAAACAAACGATTTACTCTATCGAATGCATTTGCCATATCAAGTTTGATCAACATACCTTTCTCGCCCCATTGTTTGCTTGAATGGATGGTCTCCTGAACCTGAATGACATTGTCCATAATATATCTGCCTTCCACAAATCCGCCTTGATTGCTGGAAATCAAATTTTTGAGCAAAGGCTTAAGTCGATTTGCTAGGAGCTTGGCTATGATTTTGTAAGAAGCATTACACAATGATATTGGCCTGAATCTTGCAAAGGTCTCTGGATTGGTTTCCTTTGGGATTAAAGCTAGGAAGGTGGATTTGATACCTCCTCCTATTTTAGCTTTTATCATAAAGCCTTTGATCATTTTGAGGAGGTCAGTTTTGATAACTTCCCAGCATGATTGATAAAAATGGATAGAGAATCCATCGGGCCCAGGGGCCTTATCGGCTTCCATTGACCAGATCACTTGGATAACCTCCTCGGTTGTGATAGGTCTGCATAGGACTGTATTTTCTTCATCATTGACAAGCAGGGGAATATTAGAAAGAAAGTCATTGGTTTCCCCTTCTTCAGCTTGAATTCCAATATTATATAAATTCCTAAAATGTGCTTCAGCAGCAGCTTTCACTTGATCAAACCCTTTGCAGACCTGTCCCTCCATGGTTTTAATTTCCGCTAAATGGTTCCGGGATAGTCTAGCTCTGTATTGTTTGTGGAAATAAGAAGTATTCCGGTCCCCTGCCTTTAACCATAAACTTCTAGACTTTAATCTCCAGTACTCTTCTTCAATTCGGAAGGCTTGATAGGTAGAGCGTTGTGTTTTGACTTCCTCATCCAGAAGCTCAACTGTAATATCTTTATTCTCCATTTCCATTTGCTTTGAGTGCAACCTCTGAACTGCCTCTTTCCTTTGGTTGGTTGGATTGGGTGCAGGCTTTTTAATCCACTCCTTCAACGCATGTTTTGTTGCCTTCATCTTCTATTCCCAGATGTAGCTGGGGGAACCTATGATGGGTTTGTCCCATGCCTCTTTCGTTGTATCGAAAAAACTTCGTTTCTCAATCCACAGAGGGCTGAATCGGAAGGGAATGGGGCCCAAATCTTCTTCGTCCTCTAATAGCAGTTGTATTGGCTTATGGTCCGTGGTCAATTTGGGCAAAATTTTTGTGCTGGCGATCTTTTTGTTCAACAAGAGGCCGCTTTGGATCATAAATCTGTCCAGCCGGGCAGAGATTTGTTCCGACCCGACCCGGTTATTCGACCATGTATAGAGTCCATGTACTGGAGGGAAGTCTAAGAGATCCCAGCTCTGTACGATCTTCTCCACCGTGGCCAGCATGGGGTCTCTGGAACTGGAGCCTCCCCTCTTCTCCTTTGGCTTCAGAACTATATTTAAGTCTCCCGCAATGATAATATTGTTTGGAGACTATTGTTCTAGGTAAGTTGATAAAGAATACCAGCATTCTCTTTTTTCTGCATAATTTACCGGAACATACAAATTGAAGAGAGAGACATTCAGCTTACTTACTTTGTGCGTCAATTCTGTGTATATCCAGTGCTGAGTTTCATGGTATTTATTGAGCTAGAATGTGCTATCTGACCATAGAGTGGCCAATCCTCTGAAGGTTCCCCTTGCGCTAACTGCCTTGCCTGTATTTTTGTTCCATTTTAGCCTACTGGTATCAAGAAGGGAATGCCCTTCAATTTTGGTCTCTTGGAGCATGAGGATGTCTATGGGTTCAGCTTTAAGAAGATCCTTAACTGCTTCTAGTTTTGCAGGGCTTCCCAGTCCTCTACAGTTCCAAGAGACGAATTTCATTATTTACCTGGTGGGGGGGTGGGACCTCCCTTGGAAGGTCTCGGCCTGGTATTCCGCCCAATGGACATTTCTATGGTTGCTTGGCTCCCTTGGGTTTTAAGTCTCTCAGCCTCTTCTTCTCTCTTTTCTTTCCGGGATTTCCTGCCAGCTCTTTTGGTAGGACGCTCGTAGGCTTCATCTTCTGATGTTTCTGAACTTTCTATTGCTTTTTTCCTTGTTTTATCTGCATATGAAGGGTTGGGTGAGCTGCCCTGTGTGGCTTCGACCTGCTTTTCTTTCTCACTTTCTTTACTTGGAGGGGTGCTTTCTACATGCACCAGGTTTTCATGCTGCAGATCTGTTGGGTTGATCTGTGCGCTTGATGTCCCTTGTACATTTTCTTCCTCTTCTTGGATGGATTTGGAGCTGCTTGGCATCCCTATTTCCTCTTCCTGGATGGGTTTTGAGCTGCTTGTCGTCCCTGTTATCTTTCCTTTGCTAGGGCCTTTTTTTGGATTTGTTGTTTTCTGGACTAGGGTCCATTGTTCCTCTTTCTGTTTGTCTGTTTGCTCTTCTGCCTTCTTCTTACAGTGCTTCGTGAAATGTCCGTGTTCGTGGCAGTGTCTACATTTGAATGGAAGTTGTTCATAGTCCAGTTCTTGGATGTGCTGCCAGCCTGCAACTGTAAGTTTGATTGCTTCCGGTAACCCCTCCTCCAGATCGACTTCAACACATATTCGAGCGCATGAATACTGATCTTTTCTTGCAGCTCTGTCAATGTATTTACCCAATGCATTGCCGATGTTTTCAAGGGATTTTTGGTTCCAGCAGTGGAGAGGCAAGTGGGGAAGTCTCACCCATACCGGAACTGCTGAGGGGACATCCTGGGAGGGGTCGAAGTCTGGGGACCATTTATTCAGATACAGGCCTTGCGGTCCCATAAAATATGGCCCATTTCTGAATATTAGGTTTCTGTCTTCCGGATTATCGAACACAAAGACGAAGTATCCTTTCCCAACGAAGTAGCTTTTCACACCCTCCTTGATCAGGGGGTTCCAGTTTCTCTGAGTCCAATCTTCTACTGACTTTGGTGAAGGCCAGAGGCCTGTGAACTGGCCAATAAGACCTCTCTCTGCCAGGTTCAGTGTTGCTTTACACGTCTCTTCCTCTGAAAGGGCGACTGTGGGGATCTTATCCATCCTCTTGATGAACTTTTGTTGAGCCATCGATGGGGCTCTCTTCGTGCAGGCTTCGATCATTGCTTTGAATGCCAGGACCTCCGCAGGGGGGGAAGCCGAGCCCCCATTGGAGTCCATGTTCTCCGAAAAAGAGTTCCTCAGACCTGAATGCAGTGGCACAGCAGCCACTGAGGCGCAGTAAGGGTCTCTGCGATCAGCAGGAGGGAGTAGGCCCTCTGCGGCAGCCAGGGGCCAGACAGCCAACAGCCTTTTGCACAGCGCTGGCTAGGTCAGGACCGCAGCGAAAAAACCACGGTTTTTTTCATTTCCAATTTAATTATAATGAGATTTTATTATAAATTAATTTTCAACAAAATAATTTTAAAATAACAAATTTAATATTTTTCTAAATTTAATTTATCACATCCCCAATTTTATAACCCAGTGTTAAATTTTACTAGACATAAGTAAGAAATTAGTTATGGACATGAATTTAAGTTTCTACCACCATCATCATATTAAAATATGAAAATTAAAATTATATATATATAGAGAGAGAGAGAGAGAGAGAGAATTATTTACCATATTTTAAAACATTCAAACATTTTAAATTTTACTTATTTTTGGTGACATTTCCATTTATATGTTGATTATGTTTTTATATTTATATAAAAATGTGTATTTTCAAGCATTTTAAATTTTTACTTTTCTTTGTTGACATTCCCATTTACATGTTGATTACACTTTTTTGTAAAAATGTTTCTGTTTATTATCTTAATCACAAGGTGGATTACATAAGTTGATCAAGAATTTAATGAAAATGGGTCATTTCTCGGTAGGTTATAAAGAAATTAAACTAGCAATTGCACCAAATGTTGCAAAGGAAATTATGTTAGTCATAAATTAGAGAAAAATCGTAATATATAGAAATGATTGAAGATAAAAAATTAGTAGACAAAATGTCATTTAAAGCTAGAAAGTAAAAATAAACCACTTACATTATGCCAAATTTACAAATTCTATAACCTTTCCAACATAGATTTCCTCTTAATATTCAAAGATGCTCTTCCAAGTTCCAATAGCAATATTTCACAGATTTTGAAGAAATACAGGTACTAGATGACTTCATATAAACTAAATAAAATAATATTAATTCATAAACAATATGATGGCTATCTTAGCCCCAAGAGTTAGCTCAATCGGTCAAATCAAGTGCCTCGCTAATGGGAGGTCATAGGGTCGAATCCCGAAAGCTCTTGGGGTCAGGTTAGTAAATAGGCCGAGGGGTGTTGATGCCCTTCGGGTGGCGTCCAATCACTGTTAAACAACCTAAACGTAGCAGCTACCCACTGACCCGGGTATCCGTGAACCAGTATGTGAAAAACAAATATGATGGCTATCTTTCCAAATCTAAATTTGCATCACAACCTTACAAATTTCAGGCATCATCACCTATTAGATGAAAATGAACTAGACATCAACTCCTAATTATTCATAACTTCTGGTGTAAATTATGAAAATTTGATGGGAAGCTAGTGCAATACAATTGATAAAGTTTAGTATCTCTTGTGTTCCTGTGAGAACATCATCTCTACTGGTAGTTCAACAAATAAATTGTAAAGAAACATTTTGAATTGCACTAACGCTAGCAACAAATTATTTTAGTATTTTGCATTTCCTCCTCAACAGTACAGGGTTTACATCTCCTGGTGACCAAAATTATAATATGTATTATAACTTCTTGTATATATCATCAATTTATATGGACAATTGGAACAAATCATTGCAACAATTTACATGGTGAATAACCCCGTACATGGTTGAAGACATTGATTATTCACACAATCCAATAAAAAATCTTTACTTCCAGTCTTTCTTTAGAAGTTCTTATTGAGTTACAATTAGTAATCAATAATATAATGTTATATGGATATTTTTAGGTTGATAATTTATTTTCAACTAGATAGTATAATGTTATATAGTTGTTTTTGGTTTGATAATTTATTTTTAACTTGCTATCACATATTAGACATGAAGTTCTTCTAACAATCAACAAAAATAAAGTGATATCACATAGTTGTTTCTAATTCTCAAGCATTGTTGTACTCTAACATCCCTCACCTCACATGAGGGACATCCTTCAACAGTGGGATGTTTTCTCTCTAGATCTTTCACTATTGGTTTGGAATTTTGTTTGAATTGAAAGAGGTATGAGTTACCAAAATAGAAATCAACAATGGAATGCAATATAATGAAGCAACAAGAAAAATTCCAAATGAAACAAGATAAATATCATTTAACCCATCTAAATATGGGCTTAATAAACACATCAAGATTATGAAGCCCAAGTATACATATTCAAGTTTCATACATGAACCATTTCTATATTGTCAAAATACATAGTTGAGACTCACAACCCAAATATACATATCAGAGCAGGTTTAAATGGATATGTGTTAATATATATATTTAGTGGAATGTACCTTGAATTCACCTATACAGACAAAGAGTGTTTAATTCCTTTAACCTCACCCAATAGAGCACCTCAATGTTGACATTTGCAACCTGGAATTGATATTAAACTTGGTTTACAATAGTCTTTGCTAATGTCCATATTCAATGGACCCTAGATTCAATGAACTCAACCCCCACCATGTGTAGCACATGGATCTCTCGATACAATAACCTAACCCTAAAGTCCTAAATAATTACAGGGGAGAAGGAATAGAGGATAATACTTCCATTAGTGAACTCTTTAGTTGTAACAATGCAATAAATCTAAACCAAGAATCCTAAGAAATTATAAGAGAAAAGCACATTATCATTGGCAAATATTTTTGGTTGCAACTGTGTTAGAGATATTTTAATCCTACCCATCTTGAACCTTTGATGGATCATCAAGAATCCAGTAAGAAATAAAGTGGATTTTTCTCATAGAACTTTGTCTTGCAAGTAAAAACATATTTGCAATTCTAATAATTTAACAATAAAAATATGAAGTGAGCTTCACAAATGTAAAAAAAATGTTACTCTTTATTAATTTCCTTAAAATGAACAACAAAATTATAGTAAATAAACATTTATTTATTTGGATTTTGTACTAAAGAAACAATGTAATGTAATACACTTAAATTCTAATCACAAAAGATCCAATAATAAAGAAAAAATGTAATGTAATACACTTAAATTCTAATCACAAAAGATCCAATAATGAATTACATGGTAGTTAAAAAATAATTTGATTTCATAAAACTAAAACGAAATTCCCTCCTACTAAAAGAGGAAAAGGAATGGTACAAAAGAAAAATAGCTTACTAATGATTCTTTGAGTTTGGAATGGTGCAAATTTTAAAATAAAATAACTTATTAATGATTATGTGAATTTGTATTTTTTATTCGTTATTTTTCAGGTATAAAAACGAAGAAGAATTCCTTCAAGTCTAGAAACTAAGAAGAAGAAAATTCAAAGAACAAAAAATTAAAATTGTTGTAACATGCATAAAAATTTAATACATATGAGAAAAGATATAATATAGTAAAAAAAATATTATATTAATATTGCATTTTTTTTATAAAAATAAGTGAATTTTAGATAAACAATATTAAATAAATATTTGTGTTGGATAAATAGTATATTAAATAAAGTTTTAATGATAAAATGTGAGTAATTTGTTAGGATTATTTAAATGAAATTTAAGTTTAAATATGGTTGGTTTCCATTGTAACATTTATATTAGTATTAATAACTTCTCCACATGTTGGTGTTGGGATAAGGTCCGTGGGTCAATTTTGTTAAATTTTGAGTTATTTTTGCAATATTTTTTTGTAACAAAGGTAAAGACTCTACAAAATGTGGAAAGCGGAGCAAGAATCTAAGTAGAGTCAAAGGGACTTTAGTCCCTTAGGTGGGTAGGTGATAGAGATGTTTTGAGACCTACCCATAGTCTGTGGGCCATGGTATTTTAAAGCAAATGCTATAATTAGTTGAGTCATGACAATTCTTAGAAGATAACTTTAAGTGAAGAACCATTGTAAGGACAATGTGCTAAGGCAAGAAAATTATGTTTCTAGTACTTAGGTGAAAGGGAAAGGCTCCTGTAGCTAAGTACGTGGAGACCTTTGTAAGTCCGCAAGATGAGTGCATGGGCCCTTGTAGTTGAGTGCGCAAGGAGGAGAAGTTTGTAATTGAATGCTTATTCATAATAAAGACTACTTGGGAAGCAATTCTGATGCATCTGTGCCTTGTTATTTACTTCTATTTAAGTTTATGTGTCTTCACTCTAGGATATTGTTTATGTGAATTAATGCTTATTTAATGCGCGAGACGGGTAGATCTATAATATCTATGAATAATAAATATAATTATCCAACTTCACGAAGATCGGGAATTCGTTAGATAGATATGTTGTAGTTCTTTGTCTGGAAAGGGTAGATCTGCGCGTCGATAGATCTAGGCCATAAGGTCTTCGGAATACACATTTACTGCACAGAACTGGTAGATCTGTAATCTTTCTGCATGATAAGTAAAATTAAGTACCTTTGCGAAGATCTGAAGGTCATTTTGATAGAGCTGTAGTAGTTGACAATAGGAAGGATTATATTTGCGCGAAGGTAGATATAAACCCTAAGAACCTTAGGAAACTATCACACAGGCCTTTGGATGTAGAAACTTGGTTCTAGCATCCCCTAATACTACTTTGGGTGAGACTACAGCCTGCACTATGTAGGTTGTTTCTAAAAGAGCCAATAGTTAGGGTTTTGTTGGTTGGTGGAGTTAAAGTTGAACTTGAGTCAGGACTCCTTAAGCCAAAAAATGGTTTCGTTGTTGGGACTGAGATCAATATAAGGAATGTGTGATGTCGAATAAGTGGTTTCCTACTAAGAAAGAAATTGAGAAGTGGCTCAATTGGAAGGAACACGCATTCACAGCTCATGAGAACATAAATCTGTGGTTATCCAAGGAAAAATGGTTGAATATATACCTATACTCAGATGAAACTGAATTTTTTATTATTTATTTATTTATTTACTTATTGCGAATTGCATGAGTGGTTGTCTAGATTAGCAGACAGTTAGGGTACGTGGAGATTTGATGGTCCTATTGTATGGACACTAGAGTTGGTGAGGTGCTTGGAAGCTTAAGAAAATAACACCGCACAGGTTGTTGATCACTGGATTGATAGTATCATAGGAGGATTTGTCACTGAGCTTGTGATTGATACGTCCATCAACTATATCAAAGCAGAGTGCACGCTCGTCAAGGGACCGTGATGTAAGTATTTAAAATATCTGAAAACTTGGATTAATATATTGTTATGTGAAAAATGGGTTATGCTAGTACCTTGATGTTTGGGACTACGCGAAGTGAAAAACCCTTCAGAAGGAATGGAGAATCGGGCTCTAAATGTAGTTCATTATTGGGATCCTCTTCAAGCAACGATGAAGGAACTATTCTAAATACACTGCGAAGTGCATTGTAGTTGGTATGTCAAGGTATCCCACAGATACCTCATCCATCCACTCTACCTCCGCCTCCACCTCCACTACATACACCTACACCTTTTCCTCCACATCCACCTCCACCTCCACCATTCAACATGGAAAACGCAATGAAGATGTCGATCTTTAAAGGGGTAGGGAGTGAAGACCCCGAACAAATTCTAGTTTGTTGCAAAGGCTATGTGGATAGTGCACTAGATCACTGATGATAATCTAAAGAAAGCATAGTTGGTCACAACGTTGTGGAATAGGGTGCTCACTTGGTATATCAAGTACTATCAAGAAAAACCTAGTGCAACATTGGTAGAGATTCAACAAGTGTTCAACAGTGAGTTTAAGAAGCCTAAGTCTCAGGCACAGTCTGTTACAGAGTTTAAGGAAATATGAAAAATGGTAAATGAATCCTTGTGGGATTTCGATCAGAGGCTAAAATGCTTGATCCAGTAGCCTAACATGAACATCAAAGATGAACAACACAAACATTGGTACATTGCTTCATCGTTGCCTCACCTAAGATTACCATTATCACATCAAAAGATAGCAACACAAGCAGAAGTTGTGGAGATCACAATGAGGTTGGAAGCCTCGCCAATACAAGATACGGACATTGGATTACAAAAGATTCACTCACAGCTGGCAAGTCTAAACCTGGAGTTGCAAAGCCTAAAGAAGGGACAGGAAGCCCAACCTGAAGTACACACAGAAGTTTGGTGCTTGAAATGCAAGGGCCACAGCCATGATAGCGACCATTGTCTGGTTTATCATAATTATCTTATTAGGGGGGGGGCTATTCCCATGAAGCTGGAAAAAACCGTCCAGCCGAGAACAGGAGAAACACTGTGGTGTGTTATTTGTTAGGTCACAAGACAACATGTGAGAAACCATTGTCATCTACTACAAAAGTTTGTATAGACTGCCCAATAGTTGTTTTTCAATTTATGCAAATCAGTAGGTCATGATGAGCAGCACTGTTGAAGTTGTAAATTAATGATGGATAGAACCCCTACCTATCGAATGCAGGCATAAACTTGGCCTTAGGATCAGAGCGCGAGTGTAGCAGGTGGAGGATTTCAAGGTCGTGGGAAAGGAAGAGGAGGAGGGGCTGGCAAAGGTTGTGGACAAGTTATTTTCCATAATTGGGGTGAAGCTGAACATTTTTTGTGCGACTGTCCAAACCTAGCCCATCCATCTTATCAATATTCCAGACAGTTCAACCATGTGATAGAATATTGCCCGATACTTATAGAAAAGATGCATGAAAATAAGACTCACACCTAGAATCCTACGTAGAATATCCAGATGATGAGGGCAAAGCCTCACGAAGAGGATCATAATATCAATATCGTGACACACAGTGGTATGGCCACAGGTGAAGATAAGGGAAAGAAACTAGACACCGAGGGATGGGTGTACAAGGCTGTTGAAAAGGAAGTTGGGTTTGACCTCAACCGGGCTAAAGAGACTTTCATGGAAGCTAATAAGAACTTTGTTGAGGCTTCTACGTTAGGAAGTTAGGAGAAAATGAGTGGAAATAGTGAAGTGCAAGATGTGGATCCTTCGTTGTTAGCCACTTTTCTCAAAACTTGTATGAAGTTGTTGAGAGATCAAAAGGTAGTAGAATGGTTGCAGTAATTACTACAAAATTGTATGGGTAAGATTAATATTCCTTCATAATAACACGTTATGAGGAAACTAGGTAAGCATAAGAAGCGGATAAGGCATGAGATGAGGCTAACCACGTAGATAGGAGAATATGAAATGGACCAAGTCATCCTGGATTTGAGTTCTGATGTGAATGTACTGCCTAAGGAGAGATGGGAAAGGATGGGGAGACCTATACTACAATGGTATCCTATACATCTACGCATGGCCAATCATCAAAAGATCATTCTATGGGGCGCTTGTATGGAGTAATTATGGAGATTGAAGAGGCAAGTGCGTTAGCTGGCTTTGAGGTAATTGAAATAGTGGATGACAAGAATCCTTATTCTACGTTACTAGGAATTGATTGGGCCTTCGACATGGATGTAGTGATTAATCTGAAGAAGAGAAAGATGACATTTGAGAGGAAGGTGCTTAGGGTTATTCTGCCACTAAACATTACAGAGGAAACGCAATACACTAAACCAGTCCATGACTATGAGGAGGATGATGATTTGAATCAAATCTACAAGATTATTGCACATGATGAAGATTGGGTCAATCCCACTACAGATGGGCGGATCACATGGGATAGAGACAATTCCCGTACCTCAGACTTAGATGAGGAGCTCAAACATTGGCATAATAGGTTACATGAGGTCTCTACGCTATGTTGCATTATGATGACAAAATTGCTTCAATGCATATCTAAGGAGGTAAGAAAATTGTTGGGTTGTGTTATATTCTTTCCACGACTAGCCCACATAGTTAACCAGGGGGTTAGACGGGGGGTAGAGCCCCCCCTTCATTGCGCTAATTGCATAGTGGGGGAGGTCACAAGGGGTTTGAGGGGTGCAAGCAACCCCACTCTATGGGGTCCGGGGTAGCACCCTGAAAAATTTTGGTTTTGGAACCTATGTTAGGTTGGGCATACCCACCTATAGTTTTGTGCATGATTTTCGCGTGTGTTTTTGGACGCGATGGTTTTCATTCCATGGTATTGGATGCTTCAGCATGTATAAATATGTATTATAACATTGAAAGGAACATAATGAAAAATCAAGCTGGTAGTCCTGATTTTGGGATCTAGGGGAAAATCTTTATGTATATGTGTTTTATGTGTTATGCTCTTGCATTCTTTATTTTCTGTGTTTTAGAATTCGTATGCAGGTAATTTCTATATGGTGTTAAAACCTACATTTGGTATCGGAGTTGTTTTGGCTTCAAAGGGATGCCTTTGTTACTGAGGGGTTTCGCTTGGGCCTATGGTAGACTCTATTCAGTGGGAGATCTGCGAGATCGATTCTGGTGGTGAAAGAAGATGGTGAGCAGTGGAAAGATAGAGATCGAGAAATTTAATGGTCAAAGTTTTGAGTTGTAGAAACTCAAGATGGAGGATCTATTGGTGGATAAAGATCAGTGGATCATGGTAGATACAGGTACTAAACCAATGGGAGTGTACAATGAAGAATGGAAGAAGTTGGATTGGAAGGAAAAGAGCACAATACAATTGTGTGTCTCAGATTCAGTATAGCTGAATGTATCAGGGGAAGCTACGATGAAGGTTTTGTGGGACAAGTTAAGGACTTTGTACCAATCTAAGTCTCTAGTGAATAAAATGTTCCTGCAGAAAAAGCTGTATAACCTAAGGATGAAAGATGGAGACTCAATGACAGAGCATTTGAATGCATTTAATACTGTGGTAAGTCAGTTAGCATATGTTGATATTAAAATTTCAGATGAAGATAAGTGCATCAGTTTATTGTGTTCTCTACCAGATTCATGGGATAGTCTGGTTATTGTAATAGGTAGCAATGCAACTTCCTTGTAATTTGATGAAATAGTCTCATCCTTGCTAACAGAGGAGATGAGACATAAAAATATCGAGAGCCAGAATGGTGATGCCTTGTCTGTATGAGGTAGGTCCCAGAATAGAAACAAAAATAATTCATTGAGTGGGATATTTAAATCTAGAGGGAGATCTAAATCTCCAGGAAAAACTATTGATCCATGTGGATCTTTAGGAACACAGGACATAGAGGACTCATGGAGGCTCAAAAATCAAAGTCATCGGAATGACTTTGACCTAGGACCAGATCGTAGATCTCGTCTTCCTTATCGTGGTGGCGCAAGCAATTCATCAATTTGAGCTTGTATGCAAAAGATAGAGCTCGTCAAAGTTTGGTATGGCAAGGAAAAAATGGGGCCCACAGTGCGCCACATGGCATCCCAATCAGCACGTAAGACCCACATAGAAGCTTGACACATGGCATCCCTCTAATAGTCTCCTAAACCTACACAAGCAACAAAAATCATTTTTAAATTAAAACCCATTTAACAAGAATAGTTCAATATAATTATCAAAAAAACTATATAAATCATATCAAAACCAAATATATTTATATTAACTAAAATTGAGAAACAAACGGTTAATATATAAAATATATAAATCAAAACCCATATATCTCAACCACACCACATGAATTATTCCACAAAACTATATATATAATATATATATTTAGAAACCAAACCATTTTATAACCAACGCATGTGGTGGAATATTATATGGGTAGATAAAGTTAAAACCCAAAGCGTATATGGTGGGAGTATGATATGGTCGATAGCCGTATAAAGTTAAACCATACCATATAACCGTTATGTAATGCAACCATACCTGCTGCCCATTACGTTAATGCAGGGGTGTGGGGATGGGTGCGGGCCGCCAAAATGGCGAGCCCGCTACCCAACAAAAGATGTCAATACATATTAATAGAACTTCGGTTGAGTTTTTAAAGACCGTATGTTATTTGGTTATGATATAAACCATAATGCGCCTATAAAATTGGTGAGTTTCGAAGAATGCGCCTATTTAAAAAAAAAAAAAATTAATATGGCAAAGGTTGGTTCATAAAACTAATATATGGTAAAATTAGACGGGGCAGGGTTTGATCTCTTAACCTCCTCAATCAGTTTTTAAAATTTACCACTACCACAAGTTGTCTTGTCAGTAACTTTGCCCAAATTTTTATATAAACTCAATCGTGTACTCAGAGCAGGAAGAGGATTGTGAATTCCGAGACAGGAGCTGGCATGCAAATCAAGGGAGTTTAATAATTTTTTAATGTAGAAACCATGAATTTTGCAGGAGGGCAAAATTTTCAACTTCTCAGAAATTGACAAATTTTATATGGATTTTACACTTTTCATTGCCACGAACATGATGGAGCTATCCATTTTTCAATCTGAGTTCTGCATCTTCCAATGATTTCTAGAATGCACGTGGAACCATGATTTTAGCGCAAACAAGGAGCGGAACCATGAGCCATGAAATTTTCCCAAGAAAGTAAAATTTCACTTTGTCAAAATATGGTCAAGTTTATACTTGTTTTTCATGGTTTTTCACAAGGATCCTAATGGTGAAATCAGATTTGACATCTGAGTGGTGGATTTCAGCTCATCCCTAAAACATAATCTTTGAGGAATCCTGAGGGAATCTAAAAGATTCCTTGAGCCCCAAATTTTCAGAATTCAGATTTTGGACAGTGGTTTCAGTACTACTAAATGCCAAAAATCTGATGGTGTATTCAGATTTGTCTTTCTCTCATTTCTTATTTTGGTCACTTTTTTAAGTGCCAGTGCAGATGTCCATCTTCATGTGCGAACAATCTTCTTTTTGTGATTGATGATGTGAGATCGATGCTTCATCAAGCTTCAACACTTTGACAACCTTTGCATCAGGTGGCCCTTGGTGGTGAGGTATATGATGGGTTCATGTACTTCTTCTTTCTGCATTATGTTGTATAGAACCATGATTGATGATTGATGTAGGATCTTGTTATTTCATGTTGTCATGATTCCTTGCTTCATGTTATGCGGAATCTTTCATATGATGTACTTTCGGTCATAACTCTTTGTCTTATGCTTTGAGGTCCCTTGTTGCATGTTGTTGAGATACTCTAGTTGTCATCATGCATTTGTTTTGCTTCGACATCCCTTTTGTGCCATGTTGGCGGGATGCGCACCATGCTTGTTTTTGTGTCATACTGATAGGAGTCTTTTGAATGAGAGTTCTAGCTATGGAACATCTCTTAGAGCCACTCCTGCGTGAGGGCATTCTTCCTTGTATCATCGAGACATCAGCTTTGTGTACGTCATCTTTATTGACAACACATAATGCAGTGGCCTACACCATCTTGATACCGGGGCTCGAAGACGTAGTCCCTCCTGGACGAACTCCGTTATCAATGGCTTATGTTTTCATGTGCTGATGATTATTATGTTCTTCTTCTTTTCTGTATGCAGATGTATTCATTAATTTTCTTTTAAAATGCAATTTAACACATCACGAAAGTAAAAGGTCTTGAAAGGGTCCTTCTTCACACCCGAACCTGGATAAACTGTAAAGGTGGTGTGCTGGAAATGCAAAAAGGAAGGGCACTACAAAATGGACTATAAATTTAAAGCTCCTGATAATGGAAAAGCATCTGATGATGCGCCTTATATAGATGCAAAAACCACGTCAAATGAAGGTGGGGATGTGTACTTGGCTTCTTCAAGTATGCATGTAGATCATGAGGCATGGTTGATTGACTCAGGTGCATCTTTTCACTTCACTCCCCATAGAGAGTGGTTCTGCGAGTTTGAGAAATATGGTGGTGGTGATGTCTTCTTAGGGGATGATAGGAAGGCTAGAATCATTGGTCGCAGAAAAGTAAAGTTGAAGTTGCAAGGTGGAAGGGTTAGAACACTTCTGGGTGTTTTCCATATTCCTGCATTAGCCAGAAATCTGATTTTTGTAAGCAAGTTGGATGATGCAGGTGTAAAAATAGTGTTCTAGAAGGATACCTACAAGATGGTTCAGGGAGCACTGGTATTGATGCGGGGAGTTCGGATTGGAACTCTGTACAAGCTGCAAGGTAGAACGGTTGTTGATGGGTGCAACAATTCTGTGGTTCCTGAAAGTGGATTAGAAAATCTAGTGGTCTCTAGAGAGAAGACCATGTTATGGCATCAAAGGCTTGGACATATTGGAGAGAAGGGCCTTCGAATACTTCATGGTAAAGGTATGGTAGAAGGTATGAGTAATAGCCCTCTAGATTTTGATTTCTATGAAAATTGTGTATATGGGAAGCAGAATCGAGTGAGTTTCCTCTCTATTGGTAAGAGGGCGAAACATATATATTAGAACTTGTGCACAGTGATGTGTTTGGACTTGTGAAGGTTCCATCACTGGGTAATTATGTGTACTATGTATCATTTATAGATGACTTCTCAAGGAATACATAGATATATTTCCTTAAGAATAAATCTGAAGTCTTTGAAAGGTTTAAATAATTTAAGACTCTGGTGGAAAACCAGACAGGGAAGAAGATAAAGGTGCTGAGGACAGATGACGGTGGAGAGTTTTGCAGTAAGGAATTTAAAGAATTCTGTAAGAAGTGTGGTATAGCACGGCAGAAAACTACTCCATATACAACTCAACAAAATGGAGTTGTAGAAAGAATGAACAAGACATTGATGGAAAGGGCAAGAAGCATGATTAGTGGTGTCAGGTTAGGATAGGAATTCTGGGTAGAGGTGGTGGAGATAGCATGTTACTTGGTCAACAGATCATCTTCATCAGCGTTGGAGGATAAGACTCCACAAGAGGTATGGACTGGTAAGAAACCCTCTCTTTCACATCTGAGCGTATTTGGATGTAATGCATATGTACATGTTCCAAAAAAGAAGCGAACTAAGTTAGATAGTAAATCTGAAAAGTGCATATTTATTGGGTATAAGGATGGTTTAAAGGGTTATAATATTTGGAACCCAGTAAGAAGGAAGGTCATGTACAGCGAGATGTGGTGTTTAGAGAGGTAAAATATGTTATTAAATATGAAGTCCAACTAAAGGAACCTGCGAAGATATAGTTTGAGCTAAAGGAGGAAGAATCAGACTCCACAGCAGAGGAGGAATCAGAATATGAAGAGCCATAAACTCCAGGTGTGAGAAGATCAGTTTGAGAAAGAAGGCAGCTAGAAAGGTATAGTCCATCTGCTTTTTGTTCAAATTTTGTTTTATCTATTACTGATGATGATCCCAAAACTATGAAGGAAGCAGTAGATTCAGAGGGTGGAAAACTTTGGAAAGAAGCCATGGTTGATGAAATGGCATCTTTGCATAAAAATGAGGATTGGGATCTAGTGGAGTTGCCGGCTGGAAGGAAACCCATTGGTAGCAATGGGTGTTCAAGAATAAGACAAATGTAGAAGGAAAGGTGGAGAGATACAAAGCTCGGTTTGTAGCAAAAGGTTATTCCCAGATGTTGGGAATTGAGTTTGGTGATATTTTTTCTCCTGTTGCCAAGGTAGCTTCTATTAGATTACTTTTATCTATTGCTGTTGCTTTTGGTTTTGAGGTAGAACAGTGGATGTGAAGATAACATTTCTTCACGGGGATCTGGAAGAGGAAATCTACATGAAGCAACCTGAAGGCTTTGCAGTGAAGGGTAAGAAATAATTGGTATGCAAGTGAAAGAAGTCTCTGTATGGGTTAAAATAGTCACCAAGGATGTGGTATCAAAAATTTGATACATTTATATGGGGACTTGGCTTCACCAGAAGCAAAGCAGATCACTGTGTGTATTTTGAATTAATTGGTGACCCTGTTATTTATTTGGTCTTGTATGTGGATGATATGTTGCTAGTTGAAATGACAAAGAAATTATCCAGGATTTGAAGACCCAATTGTCCTCCAAGTTCAACATGAAAGATATTGGTGCTGCAAACTATATTTTGGGCATGGAAATTAAAAGAGATTGGGCAAAGAGGAAGCTCTGGTTAAAATAAAGGAATTATGTAGAGGTAATATTGTAGAGGTTTAATATGCAAGATAGTAAACCAGTGAAGATTCCTATTCCTGTAAGTGTAAAGTTATTTTTTGAACAGTGTCCCAAGACACAAGAAGAGGAAGAGAATATGTCCCGTGTTCCATATGCAAGTGCAGTCGATAGCCTGATGTATACGATGGTCTATACTAGACCAGACATTGCACATGCAGTAGGAGTATTGAGCAGGTTTATGTCAAAACCAGGGAAGGAGCACTGAACAACAGTGAAGTGGGTTTTCAGGTATTTGCGTGGCGCTTGTGATTATGGTTTGTGCTACCAAGGAAGACTAGGATTGGAGAGAGTGTTGGATATTTGTGGCTTTGTTGATGCAGATTGGGCTGGAGATATAGATAAGAGAAGATCTACAAGTGGGTATGTGTTTAACCTATTTGGAGGTGTAGTCAGTTGGATGAGTAAGAAATAATCTGTAGTGGCACTATCAACTACGGAGGTGGAATACATAGCAGCCACTCATGCAAGCAAGGAAGTAGTTTGGTTGTAGAGATTTTGTTCAAGTATAGGGTTAGTACAGGGAGCTATAATGATAGACTGTGATAGCCAAAGTGCAATATTTTTGGCAAAGAACCCCGCATATCATTCAAAGACAAAGCACATTAATGTTCAGTATCACTTTGTGAGGGATATGATAGAAGACAAAAAGGTGTTGCTCATAAAGGTGGACACTTTGAAGAATATTGCAGATGCATTGACAAAATCTGTGAGCTCTGAGAAGTTCTCTTGGTATAGAGAAACAATGGGCATCGCAGGGCTGGATAAATGACTAAGCTCTCTTGTGCCCCCCTGTAGAAAGAAAACAACAAGTGGGAGAATGTTGGGTTGTGTTAAATTCTTTCCACAACTAGCCCACATAGTTAACCGGGGGGTTAGAGGGGGGGGCAGAGCCCCCCATTCATTGTGCCGATTGTGTAGCGGGTGGGTCACAGGGGGTTTGAGGGGTGTAAGTAACCCCACTCAATGGGCAGACCCATCTATGGTTTTGTGAATGATTTACGCACAAGTTTTTGGATGCGATGGTTTTCGGTCCATGGTATTGGATGCTTCAACATGTATAAATATGTATTATAACATTGAAAGGAACATAATGAAAATCACGCTGGTAGTACCAGTTTTGGGATCCAGGGGAAAATCTCTGTGTATATGTTTTTTATGTGTTATGCTCTCACATTCTTTATTTTCTGTGTTTTAGAATTCGTATGCAGGTAATTTCTGTACGGGGTTTTGAACATTATGATGGCTTAAATGATGTTAATCTCATTTTGGATGAGTTTGAAAGGGAGGTGCCCAAGGAACATTGATTCCAGGCACTTGAATTGGCACTATGTGCTAGGCTTGCTCATTGGTGGGGTACGCATAAGGAAAGCTTTGCTAGCTAGAAGGAATACAAGTGAATTATGAAGTTAAGGTTTGGATACGATAATACCTGGATGACCGAGAAATATAGTAGAAGGGATGATCCACGCGAGCACTTTGCGTGGTGGATAGCTTGGGGAGAAGAGCCGCAACCAGAATGGGCACACATCTTCTTTGACATCTTATATACTATTCCCATGAATTGGTACTTGGAAACAGAGCTACGCCGCGAGACAGTTGAATGGGATATCTTGAGGGAAATCTTCTTACTAACTTTCAGCTTTGAGGATTTGAATGCATTGATGAAGCGCTACAAGAGATTAAGGCCTCTATCTTTAGAATGGCTGAAGAACTAATGGAATGGGTACAACCAAATTGTAGTACACAGCTATGCCATGCGTTTGAGTGCTACAATGTGTCTGCTGAAGAAGAATAAAATGATCCAAGAAAAATTAACATTCCAAAGACTAAGGGACAACATGAGGTTGAGGGACCTAAATCAGAGAACCTTGATATATCAAAACCTTTGAAGACCAGGAATGTAAATATTGGTTCCGAGGCACTAGGATGAAGATACAATTGATAAGGTTGTGGATCTGTTGCGCGAGTACAAGGACTTGTTTCCTACTAAGTTATCATACCTGAAAGGAATAGTAGGGGATCTGGGTGTCATGAAGATCACTCTGAAGACTGATGCAAAGCCTATGAAATAGAGAACCTATCGACTGAATCCTAAGTATAAGGAAAAGGTGCACAAAGAGCTTGATAAGATGTTGGAGGTCAGATTCATTGAACCAGTTGAAGAAATTGATTGGGTAAGCCTTATGGTGGTTCAAGAAAAGAAGTAGCAGGGTGAAATTAGAATATGCGTAGATCTAAGGAAGTTGAATGATGCATGTGTGCATGATCCATTTCCAACACCATTTATAGATGAAGTTTTAGAAAATGTTGGAGGATGGGAAGCTTATTCAGTCACTGATGGATTCTTAGGTTACCATTAGATTAAGATCACGTTGGAGGATCGCAACAAGACAACCTTCGCGATAGAATAGGGATGTTTCTAGTACATAGTGCTACCATTCGGGCTGAAGAATGCACCAGAGATCTTTTCAAGGGTCATAATTGCTATGTTTAAAGAATTTATTCATAAATTTCTTGAAGTATGTTTTGATGACTAGACTGTGTTCAGATTGGTAAAGAACCATTTTGCAAGTCTACGATTGATGTTGGACACTTGTCACAAATATCAAATTGCGTTGAATTTGAAGAAATGCATATTTTCTATGTCATATGGAATCTTGTTGGGTCATGTGGTCTACAAACAGGGGTTAATATTAGACCCTGCAAAGATCGCGGTGATCGTTAATTTAGAAGCTCTGAGGAATGTAAAGTAGTTGCAACGTTAGGGCACACTGGTTATCTTAAAAAAATTATCAAGGCTTATGCTTAGATAACCACGCCAATGGATAATTTACTAAAGAAGGATGCCACCGTCTGTTGGGATGAACGACGTTAGCATAGCCTATATGTCTCGAAGGAAAAGAAGGTGACTGAACCTATCTTGGTGTTCCTAGATTGGAAGTAGGAGTTTCACATTCATGTGGATGCCTCCTATATTACACTGGGTGCAATATTGACCTAGGAAGGAGAAGGCGAGACTGATCATATGATAGCCTTTGCAAACAAAAAATTGTCTAAGGCTGAGTAAAGCTATTCAACTACAGAGCATGAAGGGCTTGCGATGGTCTACGCACTGCAGAAATTTCAACATTATTTGTTGGGTGAACATTTCAAAATGTATACAGATCACTCCACTCTCAAGTACCTGGTCAACAAGTCCGTGCTAGGGGGGGATATCTACAAGTGGTTATTACTATTTCAGGAGTATGACTTCGAGGTGATTGTGAAGCCTAGATGGTTGAATGTGGGACCAAATCATCTATCCAAGATTATGATAGGTGAAGAGCCAACTAATTTAGATGAAGGAATACTAAATGTGCAGATATTTGTTGTACGAGTAGAGGATGATCATTTTGCAGATATAATTCATTTTATAACTACTGGAACAACTTCGAAAGGGTATTCTACTTAGCAGAAGAAGGAACTGGTGGTCTGCGCTACTAATGTTTCTCTGATAGTGAGACACTTGTATAAGATGGGTACTGATGAAATACTTGGCATATATGTTTTGGAGTTTGAGCGCTCTAGTATCCTCACTGAAGGACATGAAGGAGTGGCGAGAGGACACTATGCAGGTAGAGCGATCACGCAGAAGTATCTGCACATAGGGTTATCGTGGCCAACAATGCATATGGATTCGAAGGCGTATTGTAAGGCATGTGATGCTTGTCAAAGGATTGGAAAACCATCACAGTAAGATGAATTACCCTTAAATCCTAAAACTTCATTACAAGTGTTTGACAAATGGGCTATTGACTTTATAGGTCCGATATAGCTACCAGGGAAGAAGACAGGTGTGTGTTACGTTATTACTGCGACAAAGTATTTGACAAGATGAGCATAAGCATAACCAGTGAAGGAGTGTACCACTGCTACAGCCGAGAAGTTCTTGTTTGAGTACGTGTGGACAAGGTTTGGATGTCCAAAGGTATGCACTTCCTTAATGAAACTATTTCGGGATTGCTCAAATAATTTCAGGTGTATCACTAGAAGAGTATGCCCTATCACCCTCAGGCAAACAGAACAATTGAAGCATTTAATAAGATCCTAGAGAACATGTTGACTAAGGTCTATAATGTGCAAAGAATGATTGGGATGTGCATGTACAAGTAGTCCTATGGGTATTTAGGATGACATATGAGAAGCTAACATGACAAACCCTATTCATACTAGTCTATGAAATAAAATCAGTCATGTCAATGGAGTATATTGTGCCAAGTCTACGGATTGCAGCATTGGCTGAGATGGTTGATCGCGAGACTATGGAAGAGTGCCCCGCGTGTTACTAAAGCTTGAAGAAGACTGATTTCTAGTCGAATTTCACCAATAGGTGCAAAAGGAACGTGGGAATGCCTGGCATAATAGGCATATTAATTTGTGCACCTTCAAGGTGAATGATCTCGTGCTCCTATATGATAGCAAGTTCACAAAGTTTCTAGGAAAATTTCAAATGCACTGGTTAGGGCCACATTTTTTTAAGGAAATCATGGATGGTGGTGCAGTTAAACTCGCAAAGCTGAATGGGGAACCATTCTCGAGAATATTCAATGGAAACTGACTGAAGTTATATTAAGGAGATATTTCCCCTACGCAATGACTATATTATGGCAGGATAGTCTTAGTACTCTAGACAGCTGCAAGGAAGTACGTGACTATAAACTACACTACCCAAGGAACGAGGAAAAGAAGTAAGGGGGTTGTGCGAGGAAAGAAAGTAGTGTGCCAGGAGGAGGAGTGCCAGGAGGGCTACACCATGGAGGATGGTGCCACGTAGTTAGGTCCAAAAATAGTTGTTGAATGTACTATAGTTGATTGGATGGAAAAAATCTCATTAGGAGGAGCGGGTAGGTGACAATTATGGTGAAAATATTTGGAAATGTTCTGCCAAAGATGCATTTATGGAAGGATTTTGGAGGGAATGATTGGATTTGAATTTGAAATTACCTATAAATCTATCATGTTGGCCTACATTATAACACTTTTCTTTCAGTGAATTTGCTGCCATAAAGATTACTATATGTCTATGAACCAAGAATATTAGGAAGATATTTTTAAGTGTCCAGGGCTAGCTAATGTATCTGAAACCTTCCGAAAGGCCTTTGTAGACAACATGAGAACCGCTAATCCCTCAGAAGCCACTGTCTCTGAGGACACTATCTCTGAAGCTACTATCTTTGATGTCGTATCCCCTGAAATTGTGTCAATAGAAGCTACACCATCTGTACCTACAATGCCGAGGTTTTCTAGGCCGAAGCCATCTGCTGCTAAGGAAAAGAAGAAGAAACCCCAAGCTGTTTCAGTGAGGCAATCACTGAGGAATAACCTCATGGAGGTTCAGCAGAAAGGAAATATGGACAGGGCAAAACAACCATATGAACCCCTAGATCTGGACGAAGAGGAGCTTTGTGACGGGGTTGAAGAGTTGGATGCTTAGGAGCGTAAGCCTATCACTAGGCTCCCATATTATATACCTCCATGAAAGGGAAAAGCGAAGGTACCCAACGATCTAAATTCGAGAAAATTTATGGTCTCTACCATGCTGTTACCAGAGAAAGTGCCATTTGAAGGTGTGCAGTTAGGATGTATCCTTGCATTGAAAATGGAGGATTGGGATCTCGCTGGTCATGAGAAATTCCCACATTTGGCTACAAACAAATATCTAGCAAAGATATATTATGAGGAGACTAGAGTCACGTGACTAGAGACTATGAAGTGGATTGCGGGGATTGAAAAAGTCGGGTTGTTGAATATTTTATGGGTACCAAATTTTAGTCGAACCACTATCAACATAGTGTGTGTATGCCAACTTCTTGTGTTGGTGCATGATGGGTGTCTTTGGCTCAGAGATCCCATCCCAATCACAAATATGTTGATCCACCGTATTTCAAGGTTTTCCTACCAAGGAATTTGGAGGCAAGAGTCAAGAGAAACAAATTGTGGAAAAAACAAAGTGCAAGTATGACTTAATCAAGAAGTCACACAGATACCCATCGACTCCATCATTGATAACGCAGTACAGTTCGCTGCTCATATTTTGGCCCACAAGATTATGATAAAATGTCATGTGGACGAAGTTTCGGTGCCAGTAATCTCATTGGTTGCACAATGTGTGAAGGGGGTGCAATATAACTGGGTGTAGTACCTATGAAAAGGATTATTTTTGAACTGTCGTAAAGCACATGACGATGGAAAGGCTTTTCATTATGCATGGATTTTTTTATCGATTATTCTATGGCATGGCAACTTCTGGAGGATAGCCAGTTCCCTTTGCAAGATCAGGAAGTAACAGAAGCAGCGAAGTTCGCTTTGCTGTGGGCAATGAAGGACCTAGAAAGGGTTATGGAAATGAAGGTATTTTGGGTGCTGATGGAGACGGACCTTCTCATTATGATCAATTATAGGCCAAGATTGTCACCAACATTGTTTGGACAATTAAAGGCCTACGTGGAGTTTAAATTCGATTTTCATAATGTCTTCATCCACACGCGGCGAGACCCTAAGAAGATATGGTATAAGTTGCCATACCTAGTAACGAACATGGATGTGCAGGAAGTTGTAGGAAAATGGCTAGTTGAATAGAGACAACCACTAGATCTCGACGCAGGAACAAGCATGGCTGGGGAAAGTTCCTCTGCGAAGGCCACAACAACGTAGAAAAGGGAAGAGGTTGAGTAGGCTGCAGCCTGAGAGAAATCAGCACAAAAAAAGAAGTTAATTGTTGCTAAAGCAACTACTAACAAAAAGCGTGCCGAAAAGAAAGTTGTTGACGAGGAGCACGCTGCACAGGAGGCCATAATGGAAGTAGAGGAGTCTTCTTCTCAACAGACAGCGGAAAAGGAGGGCCCAGGGAGGGGGAAGGAATTGGTGCCAAGGAGAAGGGAACCCCCTTCAAATTGCAAAAGAGGACCAAGGAGACCACTTCCAAGTCTAGAAAGAAGCAAAAGTTTGACAAGTAGGCACACATAGTTCCAATCATCCTCACTGAGGGGGACTTGGATGAGATCGGGGACAAGGTATGTGATACAATGACAAAGTTATGGAAATAGTTCAAGCAACAGTACATGCATATGATGGTGAACATCCAAAAGGATCTTAACGAGTTGCAGATTCAAATAGGTAGAATTCAAGTGAGCGTGGGACAAGTGAGCAGGATTCAAGTGAGCCCACAACAAGCCAGCACATTAATACTAGACGTAGAAAGGAATTTGGAGCTCAGATTCATTCGATTACCTGAGGGATCATTGTGCACAGACGCAGATGAAGAAAATTCCCAACTTGGATAGATCAAGGACATAGGTATCAATTTAGTTGCACTGCCCATTCAGGCCCTCCACGCACTTCATCAGGGGGTCTCTGACGAGCTTACAATCAGAGAGAAATAAGCGCTATCAATCATAAGTGAGGTCAAGATGAATAATCAACAGATCTTCCCAGAAAAGGCTGAGGCATTGAAAGAAAAGGAAGCACTTGTTGCGCAAAGCCAGAGCTTGGAGGAAGCAATTTCACAGGCATGCAAGACGATTCCAAAGCTTCACAATCTAAAGGATGCATAAACAACAGTGAAGATTTGGAAGTTGGCTACTTCAGTCATGGAATCGAAGGATGAGATTGGCCAAGTAACCTTTTACTTCCAAATGAAGATGATAAATCTACAGTTGAAATTACAACCAACCACTCTGCCAGAGGTATGGGAGTAGCGCAGAGCATCCATTAGGGAGAGCATGGGAACTTTGGATGTAGTAGTCACATTTTGCACACTAATATTTGAATAGGCCATGGAGCTATGAAAAACTCTGCAGGAGGACCCAAACCTACAGAAACTTGGCATAGACATCCAAGAGACACAGTGACAATTTGATGAAATCAAGGCAGCTACGCACACTTTGGTGCTAGTCTAGCATCTCACTTGGTTGCAGGAAAGAAAATAGTTGCAATTGCAAATGGTTGAGATGCAGAGAAAAGAGGTCGTTTTAAAGATCAGAATACAACCATGGACATAGAAAGCATGTCATCTTACTCTATCAATATAGGAAAAGTTGAAGACACTTCAACAGACACAGAGAACGATGTGTCAACAGTAGAAGGCTTGATGACATAAAAGCTAGTGGAGGAAGTGCAATAAACTGCAGTAATGGGTTTTGCTGACATAGAAGAATTGCAAATTGAGTTCAGTGAACTCCGCAACAAGATTAAGGTGCCATCTAAGTAAATACAGGGAAAATTACCATATTTGTGTTGGGTTCTTATTGCGATAAGGTCCCTGGCATCAATTTTGTTAGATTTTGAGTCATTTTTGCAATATATTTTTGTAGAAAAGGTAAATTCTCTGTGAAGTGTGGAAAGTGGATGGAAAAGATAAGTAGAGTCAAAGGGGCTCTATTCCCTTAGGTGGGTAAGTGATAGAGTTGTTTTGAGACCCACCCATGGTCTGCGGACCATGCTATTATAAAGAAAATGCTATAAGTAGTTGAGTCATAGTGAGTCTTAGAAGATAACTTGAAGTGAAGAAACATTGTAAGGGCAAGGTGCTAAGGCATGAAAATTTTGTTTCTTGTACTTAGAAAAAAGGGGAAGGTTCTTGCAGTTGAGTGTGCAAAGACCTTGGTATGTTTGCAAGATGGGTGCGTGGGCCCCTGTAGCTAAGTGTGCAGGGAGGAGAAGTTTGTAATTGAGCACTTATTCATAATAAACATTGACTGGGAAGAAATTATGATGCATCTGTGCCTTTTTATTTACTTATGTTTAAGTTTATGTATCTTCGGTCTCGGATCTGTTTTATGTGAATTAATTCTTATTTACTGCGCGAGACAAGTATATCTATAATATCTATGCATAATAAATATAATTAACCACCTTCGTGAAGATTGAGAATTCATTATATAGATCTACTATAATTTGTTGTCGGGAAAGGGTAGATCTTCGCGACGATAGATCTAGGCCATAAGGGATTCATAATACACATTTACTGCATGGCATTGGTAAAGCTATAATATTTCTCCATGATAAGCACAATTAAGTACCTTCGCGAAGATCTAAAGGTCATTTTGATAGAGTTGTAGTAGTTGATAGTCGGAAGGAATAAATCTGGATTTTGTGTGAAGGTAGATCTTAACCCTAGGAACCTTAGGAAGCTATCACATAGGCCTATGGATGTAGAAACCCGGTTCTGGCATTCCCCAATACTGCTTTAGGTGACACTACAACCTATTCTACACAGGTTGTTTTTGAAAGGGATAGTAGTTAGGGTCTTGCTGGTTAGCGCAGTTAAAGCTGAACCTGGGTCAAGACCCCTTCATCCAACATGTTGTAACACCACGTGTCACAAAATATGCTTACAGTGGGGGCAAGTAGTGGCATGGATCTACTAACCAAAGTTGAAAGAATGAATAATAAAAAATCCACTTCTCAATTAGACCTTTTCACACATTTAATTGCTTCCAATAAACAATTCAAATTATTTTTTCCCAAAACTATCATGCATACGTCATATATACGGTGCTAAGGATTTGTATCTAATCGGCATTGCAGTTCGCGTTAGGATTAAGGTAGTTTTAGGGTTCAGTTTCACCTTTGTAAACTCTGATAGAGTTGGTGCTTGTTATGGCTGGCCTGACAGAACTGCTAGTTGTGGCGAAGTTAAGGGAAAGGAAAGACGATGTGAAACTTAGGATAGTGAGAGAAAACAAGATTTTTATTCCATCAGTTTTCAGAGTAAATGGAGGCAACATAAACAAACTTTTTAAGTGCAGTAGTAATTGAATCGCCAAAAGCAAACCATTATAATGAAGAGATTTATATTTTTAGGAAGTTGTCCAAACCAACTTGCATGTCATCTTTTATGAAATTGTTAATAAATTCATAAAAGCTTTCACAACAACATCTAAAAAATTATAATATACAGTTTAATAAGGATTGCACACTCCAAATTCTAGATGAGGTACTAAATTGTTTAAAATATTTTTAGCAAAATCCTAAATCTGTTAAAGTATCAACCAATGAGTACACCTCCAATGGCTATATCCTTGCATGACATTATTATTGTTGTACTACTTTCATGGATAAATAGAATCCAAAGAGCTTTTGTCTAAATCCTGATTGACACAAAGGGGTCTAATAATTTCCAAAAAACTAAAGAAACATGTCGTAAAATTACAATTTGCCTCTTTGCCACACTACAATTTGGAGTAAAAAACAAATCATATTTTCTCACTGTCAAAATAATGTTGAGCCTAATTCATATTGATGACATCACCCACTACCATTGTGTCGCTCTCATGGCGAACAACATTATACTTTTCTGAAAGAGCATTTGACTTTTTGATAGAGTCCATCAACTTTTTGAATTTAGCACTACATTCACCGCTACTGCATCAACAAAAGAAAAGGAAGGATTAAATTAATTACATGGTTAAAAATCAAGAACAATATTATTCTGCATAAGTTTTTTAATGTTTAAAAGTAGAAATGGTGAACTCATTTTCTTAAACATATCCCTATTATTATAGAAGTGTCACTTGTGAGGGTAACCACTTCAGGTAAAAAGCAGAGAAACTAATATCTAGATAATATAATAGAGTACACAAATACTAAATTTTATGGCACATTGGTTTTTCCATGGATCTGCCAAACTTTGACCAATTTATCATTAGAAGAAAGATCACAAGACCATAAAATAACATCCTGAAATCTATCCTAAGAGAATTAGGTAAATGCATGATAAACAGTTCTCAATCAAATCACTCTTATGTCATTACATTTGAGGCTCTAAATAATTGTTTCTCTTAAATATGTATTTCTATAATTCTTAATCCTATTATATCTCTTAATTTACCCAATGAAACTTACTACAAGAGAAAGTGAAGACCTCAAAAAATTATAAATCATCAACTGGTGACAGAATAAAAATGGGAAGATTACAAAATTTAAAAATTGGTATCATTATATCAAAAGATCATATTTTTTTCATTATTTTGAATAAGAGGCATTATAATAGAAAAGGAATTGTAAGCATGGAGTGTTGGTGTGCAACATTCATATTCACATTGCAATGTTTTTTTGGTGATCTTGTTCTTATGATGCAGAAATGGTAGTGCTCATATCATACGAAATACATGCATATCTTATATGTGTTCATATTCTCATACATGTTGATCCTCAAATACTTGCCTCACATGTTCAATGTCTCATATATATATAATGATCTATGTGTTTATATCCTCTCACAATAATGTGCAATGCACTTATTAATTGGCAAGTATTATTTAGAGCTTATTTTTCATCTATATACAATTGTAATATCTTACAAAGTGTTCCCGCAACAATATTCCTGCAATGTGTTCGACTATGTGTTCATTCAATGAGTTCTTGCAATATTTTACAAAGTGTTCTCACGACAGTATTCTACAGTTCTCTTGCAATGTCAAAATATTTTGAAACCTATTTGGAGTAGTATCTATATGACATGTGTAGCAAAATTCATTTTGGAGTAGTTTTCAATATGGAGCATCCCTAATTTTCCATTTAGAGTGGCATTCATTCAATGAAAATTTTAACATTGTTTATGCAACACAAAATATTTCAGGTTGTAGAGCATTAATGCATTGGAGACAACTACATTGAGGACCAAATTTTCAGTGAGGAAAAGGAGCAAATAAATGTGGATTGCAGGGTTACATTGAGGACCATATTTTTCACTGAAGAAAAAGAATAGATAAATGCGGATTGGAGGGCTACAAGATATCTATAACCCCCTTTCCATTGTCATGGGGGGAGGTAAGAAGAGGTTGTTGAAGTTGTTTCTCAATAAATAGTGGTTCCATCAATGCCAAAGGGGGAGATTGTTGGCATTGTTCTCATTAATGTCAAAGGAGCAGCAAAATATTAGCAAGGTAACAAGAGTCATAAGGTATGTAGGAGCAAGGCAAGGAGCAAAAACAAGGTGTACATGAGTAAGGGACAAAGGAGCAACAAGGCAAGAGCAGTAACAGGGTTAGTAATACCCGGTTGCGGGAAAACCTCTAAGGTAACCTCTAATATTCATGTTATCAGTGAATACCTGATAACCTTGACACTCCTATTGTTAGCATATTCTCGTTGATCATTTTCTTGAGACTTATAAACGTTGATAATTGCATTATCGACATTTCCCTATTTATTGCAAATTATTTTCACTAACACTGAAATTGTCAGCATTTTACATAAAAAAATATCAGATGTAATACATGTTGGTGAGACAGATGCTAGATGTTGATGACACATTTGTTGATGCTAGAAACAAAACATTGAAACAAGAACTAATGCGATTACGCATATTTTTTGGGTAGAAAAAAAAATCAACTAATTTTGAAAAGTGGTGATTCATAATACAAACAAACACACACACACATCTTTTTTAGCATAGCTTTTGACACTTTAAATTTTTTTATGTACATTATTTTTAAAATGTTAGTGATTTTCGGGTTGATTTTAAAAAGTGTTGATGTAGCATCAAGCCCTTTCTTTAGAAGATTTATTTTTTTTACATTAAATATTCTAATGTGTCAAATGTGAATAAGTATTTTCTAACTTTAACAATTTTTTAAGTAGTTCTCTTCATATTTTTTTTCTTTTACTTTTTTTTTGTAGTGACATCTTTATTTTTTGGCATAGTTAAAAAAAAATAGATATTTTAAAGTTCCAATCTTCTATATATTTATATATCATTAATTAATTTTTCAATGCACATGAAATAATCATGTTGAATAGTCCTCACAGTGACACACACTATCTCAACATACATACTATCGCGACATAATTCTCTATCAACATACTTAATACATTCATGTTCTTGGCATAATAGTCTTGATCATAATAATATCGAAGACTAGATCATGATTGAAGATCTCAAAGCCTTACATGAACCAAGGTCATGATGAAGAACATCATGATGACCCCGTTGATATGGTGAAGATCTCTATGAAGATGCAACAATGATGTTCTTAGTGATGGAACCAGTAATGAAGATCTCAACAGTGCAGTGATGATGATCCCAACAATGAAAAAGAAGGGGATTTGTGTCTTGGTCTTGGAGTATCTTAGTAATTCAAGAGTCATGGTCTTTGTATTTGTCAATTGGAATCTCTATAAGAAGAATTTTTTGTTGGTTTTCCTCTCTAAGAGGGAGAAGCTTTGGTCTTGGAAAAAAACCAAAATTTTGTGTTCTTGTCTCTTTGTTATGGTAGATTTTTGATTAATTAAAGAAGATACACTAATGTTAAAGAATATGATAATAAGCTAAATTTTAAATATCTCACAAATATTTATCATGCTAAGAATAATCTCATTAAATCCATGCGCTAGATTCTTCAACATGGTATTAGAGGTATGGTTACAGTCAAAGGAAGGGAAAAAAATAGACATTTCAAGGGTCAAGTTTCTAGCAGGGCATCAAAGCAAGTTGAAGGACACCAGGATCTACATTAGACAAACAAACCCTGATCTTGATCAAACCCTAGAAATAAACAACAATAGTCTACATCAACAAAGGTTTTTGCCGATGCAATCAAGGAGACAATCTACAATAGTAAGAACATGTCTCCACAGTCATCATCAAAAGGCCACCAAGACCCTCATCAAGATGTATACAAGACAAGATAACTCAAAGGATTTCAAAATGAAGATAACATCATCTTGGAGAAAGTTGAAACCCTAGCAACAATCCCGATCTACAAAAGAAGGCAAAGCATATTGAAGAATTAAAAGCATTTTCATCATCTTCAAGGTTATAAAATCGAGGATCATTTCCTTGCCCTAGAAGAAAATTATCGAATGAAAGCAATAGAGAACCATCATCAAAAGAAGCAACCTTTTCCATTGGAGAAAGGATTTCCATCAAAGAGAATATCGTCCAAGAAGAAAACTCCAATACATCTTCTCCAACAAGCATCAAAGTGATCAAGTAGAAGAGTTCATCTTCACTTGTCAAGTAAGTCTCTTTCATTTTTATAATCGAGTTTGGTTAATTGACGTCATGATTGCAAGGACATCAATGGGTTGGATAGGTAATCAAAAGTCCTTGCATGAAATTAGGAGGATTGAACATATCAAGAAAAAAGTCTCCTTTGAATTCATAGGAAGGAATTCTTAAGGTCCTCTCATCCCTATGTAGCAGGAAAGAAGACATAAAGAGATATATGAAATGTAGTGAAGAATGTCATATCACTTAGACCTGGTTGAAGGTATCAAATAATGAAGGAATATCTTCATGAGATCTCAATTGAGAGATTTAGGAAAGATGATAAGACGACAATCATCATTGTTCTAATTGATAAGAAAGGAAACAAATGTTCATAAACAAGAAGGTTACTGCATTCAAAAATTTTTGATCTCTATGATAAATAGAGAAAGACAATCTGAAGGAAAACATGTTGAAGGTTAAAGCACTCAAACATTTACAGAAAGGAAAGGAAAGTTTGTTCCTCAAGTAAGACAAAAATGTTCTATGGAAATATTGTGATAAGAAATCTCATATCACCGGAAAGATGGAGGAAGCTGAAGAAAAGGGCCAAGGAAAGAGGGAGAAATAGATCTCCACTATGACTAGATGGCCTCCATCACAAAAGGGTCGTATCATAAGCTCCTAAATCTCTAGATATGACCATGATATTAAGATGCATCATGGCATCATGGAAGCATTAGAAACAAGAGCTCATGACAACACCTTGGGAATCATGAAGGACTAAATCCATGGAAGTTAAAAATGAAGAATATAACTCTTGGGAACCTCATTAGAAATTGAAGGAATGGAAGGAGTCATCTAGGATAGGTCTCATCTTACATCAAAAAGGAAACATTTTCCAGATGGGGATATGCAAGATCTTCAAGATTCTCTGATGGAATCCTTATCGGAGGATTAACTAATCTAGATAGGAAGCAAGTGTTTCATCAAGAACTCCAATGGATGGAATTTATGGATGATGTTATGATGACCTAAGAAAGAAAGCAGATCAAGGGTTTGAAGACACTTCAATTAGGGAAGTTGCTGGAAGAAGCTTAGATGACTTACTAATAAAATGAGGTATGTATGCTTATTTTTAAATTTTATAATGTTATGCCATATGGTTGTAGGCAATATGGATCATTACTTCTATCTTAAGAAGCATGATCGAAGGAAAATGATCTCCTCCTATGAAAGGATGAAGAAATACATAAGTCACACTAGATGAAATCAACATAATATGTCCTCATATGAAGTATGAGGTGGTTGAATATGATTATAGAACTCTGATTAGACACCACGGAGAATGTAATGTGTGAGGAAGGAAGAAATCATGAAATATGCAACCTTGATGAAGTCAATCAACATCCAAAAGGCCAAGAGTACTTAACTAAGAAATCTCACGGAAAGATATGAAGACTCTAATGAAAGCCTGGAAAATATAGAGACCCTTGACAATGCATATATTTGGGAAATTTATCAACAAGTATGTAGGATGTTGATACCAACTAAAAATATGTCATGATAAAAATCCATCTCGAAAGGTATGATTTGATTTAATGCTATTTTTTATTTCTTGAATAATATATGGGTGAAGTTCATGCAAGGCTACTAAAACAAGATTTGTAAGTACAAGTACAACCAACATTCATGCGATGGATGGAAACTCCTTAAAGATGCATGAAGAGAAAGAAGTATTCATATGAATAAGGCTCCAAATACATACCAAGAATGCCACTTTCCATGAAGAAATAAATGACATGAAAGAATAAGTAAGAAAGAGATCGATGGTTGTTGCCCTACAAGGAAGAAGCTTAACTAAATTTCATGACATCAAGGAAATAAGTTGATCAAGAAGGACCCATGAAAAGGAAGTTGTTGATTAAAGGAGAATCATTAATAAAGAGGGAGCATGGATTGAGTCACCCTTGATTAAAAAGGAGTGATAGATGTGCTTTTCCATTTCATGTGTCATGCACTAGACTAGGACTAATAGACATATCTCTTAGTGAATGACATGAATGGAAATGTAGACACATGAGAGACACAACATTCTTGTCTTCACCTAGGAAGAAAGAATGGATGATTGGGTAATCATCTGGAATCTGATGCTCTTTGAGGATGTGAAGGGAATCCAAGACAAGAGTAGGCAAGAGGACTAATATTCTTTGAGGGCTGGGAACCCAAGATAAGTATAGTCCTAGAAGGTCATACTCAGTGAACACTTGGGTGGGTATGTACCTTGAGAGATAATGATGAAGCTATCTATAGTCATAGGTCTTAGCAACATTGTGCTTTGATCTAATGAGAGATAGATTTGTCAATCAAGGCCTTGTTGTGGAAAAAAGGTTGGTTACTATGATTCTATATAGATGGGTTACCAATCCAATTCTTCTTATGAGAAATTCTTCAGATTGAGAATCATCAAGTACCAACATAATACCTCCCTAGTTAAGAGGGAGTGTTTAAGAAAGTGTAACTAGGTTCGGTATTTACAAATGTAATTTTGATCTTTGTACTTGTCAAGAAAAAGAAATATCATTTTTGTAAATTATAAGAATGATTTTCTTTCTCATTCCATAGGTCTATGAATGTCAAAGAGTCAAAGACATGTGTAAAGATCTCTTCTTGAGCATATATGTAATGTATACAAGTCTATAAAATGGTGTCTAACAACCCTCTAGTAATGACAAGCACAATACTCTTCACATCAGCCAACAAATGAATTAAATATAAATCATGTCAGCTTGCAAAAGGAGACACACTAGTTCACTTGGTTAAGTAGGCTTAATATGGAGATATAACCACTATATATACCCAGCTAGGGTCATCACAAAAGAGCAGAACAAAAACTTGCATTTCTCTAAGATAATTTGTTTAGGTACAGGTTTGTAATCCGCATTACAGGAGGGCACAAATTTATACTTCTCTACAAATTCGGGTGAGGACAGAGATTCACATTCTCTGTGAATTTTGGATGGTTACATGATGGGTACAACTCTGAGCTCCTTGTAGTTCAGATGGAAAAATAGTGAGATAATTTTGGATTGATTCCAGAGACGAATAATCTCAGGTGTAATAAAGAAGCTCTTGGGTGTCTGTCTAGGAATATAGTCATGATCTCAGTATACCTTATGACTAGTCATGATCTCGGTATACATACTGTCTTGACATAATACTCTATCAATATACTTAACACAATCATGTTCTTGCATAATAGTCTTGATCATAATCCTATCGAAGACTAGATCATGATGAAAATATCAGAGAATTACATGAACCAAGCCATAATGAAGAATGGTATGCTGACCTCATTCATATGGTGAAGACCTCTATGAAAATGCAACAATGTTGTTCTCAGTGATGGCAGCAATAGTGAAGATCTCATCAGTGTAGTGATGATGATCTCAACAATGACAAAGAAGAGGATTGGTGTCTTAGTCTTGGATTGGCTTAGTAAGTCAAGGTTCATGTTCTTGGTATTCGCTAGTCGGAATCTCTATAAGAAGAATTTTGTGTGGATTTTCCTCTCCAAGAGGGAGAGGTTTTTGCCCTAGCAGAAAGCCAAAATTTTGTGTTCTTATCTCTTTATTGTGGTACATATTTTATGAATTAAAGAAGACACACTAAAATTAAAGAATATTCTAATAAGATAAATGTTAAATATATCACAAATATTTATCATGCTATGAAAAATCTCATTAACTCCATGCCCTAGATTATTCAACACATATTGGATGTAGTTGCACTAGTCAAGTTTCCCTTCCTATGGCTCACTTTCAAGCCAATGAAATGTTAAGAGGGATTTTATTTCCACCACATGTTCTACTGTGGAGACTTCTCAATGGCCATCACATCGTTATTTATAAACTACTAATGATATCGATCATATTTGTGTATTGCCTATTGATAACTATGCTCCAATAGTAGTATTGAGTATTGAAATTTATGTGTAAGGCCTTCTTATTTGTAACTAGATTATGGGTGAGTACAAAGTTGATAGCCCTTGATGAAAAGGTATTGTGAGACTCTAAGAATTATATTCACAGTTTGAGAGCTTGGAAGAGAAGCATACTTTTGTGACCTCCATTTATTTGGATGCATAGAAAAAAGGAATTGTAAGCATGGAGTGTTGGTGTGCAACATTCATATTCACATTGCAATGTTTTTTTAGCGATCTTGTTCTTATGATGTAAAAACGGTAGCACTCTTATAGTATGAAATACATGCATATATTATATGTGTTCATACGCTCATACATGTTGATCCTCAAATACTTGCCTCACATATTCAATGTCTCATATATATAATGATCTATGTGTTTATATCCTCTCACAATAATGTGTAATGCACTTATTATTTGGCGAGTATTATTTAGAGCTTATTTTTCATCTATACACAATTGTAATATCTTACAAAGTGTTCTCCCAAAATATTTCTGCAATGTGTTCATTCAATGAGTTCTTGCAATATTTTACAAAGTTTTCTCACAACAGTGTTCTACAATTCTCTTGAAATGTTAAAACATTTCGAAGCATATTTGGAGAAGTGTTTACATGACATGTGGAGCAACATTCATTTTGGAGTAGTTTTCAATATGGAGCATCCCTAATTTTCCATGTAGAGTGGCATTCATTCAATGACAATGTTAACATTGTTTATGTAGCACAAAATATTGTAGGTTGTAGACCATTAATGCATTGGAGATAGCTACACTGAGGACCATATTTCCAGTGAGGACAAAGAAAAAATAAATGTGGCTTGGAGAGCTACATTGAGGACCATATTTTTCACTGAGGACAAAGAATACATAAGTGTGGATTGGAGGGCTACAATACATTTGTAACCCCCTTTCCATTGATGTCATAGGGGAAGGTAAGCAGAGGTTGTTGAAGTTGTTTCTTAAGAAACAGTGGTACCATCAATGCCAAAGGGCAAGATTTTTGGCATTGTTCTCATTGATGGCAAAGGAGTAGCAAAAGATAAGCAAGGTAACAAGAGTAGTAAGGTATGTAGGAGCAAGGCAAGGCGCAGCAACAAGGTGTATAGGAGCAAGGAACAAAGGAGCAGCAAGGCAAGAGTAGTAATAGGGTTAGTAATACCCCGACTACGAGAAACCTCTAAGGTAACCTCTAATATTCTCGTTATCATCTAATACCTGATAACATTGACACTTAATTGTCAGCGTATTCATGTTGATCATTTTCTTAAGACTGATAAAAGTTGATAACCACATTAACGACATTTCACTATTTATTACAAATTGTTTTCATTGACACTGAAATTGTCAACATTTTACATAAAAGGAAACAAATGTAATACTTGTTAGTGAAACAAATGCTATATGTTGATGCCACATATGTTGATGCTAGAAACGATGTAAACTTTGAGACAGGAATTGATATGATTACCCATTTTTTTTAGGTAAAAAAAAATCAACCGATTTTGAAAAGTGATGGTTCAAAACACACACACACACACAGACACACACATAGGTTTTAACATAGTTTTTGACACTTAAATTTTTTTATATACATTATTTCTAAAGTGTTAGTGGTTTTCAAGTTGATCTAAAAAAGTGTTGATGCAACATCAAGCCCTTTTTTTAGAAGACTTATTTTTTGACTTTAAATTTTCTAATGTATTAAATGTGAATAATTATTTTCTAAATTTGACAATTTTTTAAGTAGTCAGCTTCTTCATATTTTTTTATTTTTCTTTTAATTTTTTTTTGTAGCGAGATCTTTATATTTTTGCATAGTTAAAAAAAGGTCGATATTTTAAAGTTTCGATCTTCTATATATTTATATATCCTTAATTATTATTTTTATCTAGGTGGATATTGGTGGCCACCCACCTATTCCACCTAGACCCCCAGTCAATATCATCCATTTCTTTGTTCATTTCAGCATTTACTTTTTTAGCAGTTTTTTGGGACCTAAACTTCCAGAGCAGTTTTGACTCCCTAAACAATGTTTTTTTGGGTCCGTGGTAGGACGATAGCCACAAGAAAGGGCCAACAATGAAACCTGTAGTATTCTGAGATACCTTTCCAACAAAGTATCGTGCACGTGAAAAGAAGATATTATGACCAAGTTACGACCTTGGGAAGTGTTGAGGAATTTTATCCCCTAGGGCTTTTGGGTGGAACCCTAGCAGACTGAAAGTTGTCTAAACAAAGAAACATGCATACACACGGCCATTATGCTAGCAAAAGCTAATTCTAAAGTAAGAAGGACGTACCTCAGGTCCTACGTTCGAGTAGTTCCTCAAGGGTCCAAACCCTTCTTCACGTCCCTTTCGCTCCTTTCTCCTGCAAAACCAACAATTCCAAAGAATGCAGCAATATATGGACAAAGATTTATATAGAAATCATCTTTATGTTATAAAAGAAGGAAGTTAGTTATGAGCTTTAAACAACTATTCATACATGAAATTCAAACATGAACATCATAAACATAAAGAAGAAGCATATCGGGAACCAAGACGTATTTCTTTATTAAAGACAAATAGAATGTACAAAAGGAGTAATATCACCTGAACAACCTTCCACGGGCTCCAAGCAAAGCTTCCTTCTGGATCTGTCTCACCTCAAACCTCTAGCATATCTCCTTCCAAGACTCACTCCATGATGCCATAACTAAGGGATGAACATCAAATCACAAGGAAACAAGGGTTTCCTGTGCAAATGGGGGAAGTGCAGAAGGCACAAGGGTCTTTAGACCTGGTCAGGGGAAAATCTTAGTATAATAACCTTTCTCTCTCTTCTCTCCTCCTTTAGGCCTTCCCTTTGATGTTTTTTTATACCAATTCCAATGTAGTTTTTTAGTTAGGAATTGGTTGGGAACAGTTGGGGCCATGGGCACTAACTAGTGATCAGCAGGTAAAACCCGCGATCTCCACCCGAAAATAAGGAGTTTTATATTTTTTTAAGTGTTTTAATACATATATGTGGGTTGGGTATATATGGACCCGTGTATACACGCGTTTAACTCAGGGCAATGTCGCGTACAGGGAATAAAACACTGTTTTTTAAATTTGAGACCAGGTCTGGAAGGAGGGGTTGCCCTAGGCCATGAGTACAGCATCACAAACCATAATAGTGAGATTTGGAGCTATAACACCCACTTGGTAAAATAATCTACCGCAAGGATGATATACACATGCCCCCTGGCTGAGTGAGGGTTACATGTAATAAAATTGATACCGCATTTTGCAAAAGGACCAACAATAATTATAGGGTGGAGAGGAGCAGGTGGAGCACACATCTTTCGATCAAAAATTTGGCAATTGTGGCATTTCTGGACTGCATTGATACAATCTTTAAATAAGAATGGCCAGAATTAACCAGCGTGCAATATCTTTTGGGTCGTGGCATACCCAGACATATGACTGCCACACGCTCCAGAGTGACACTCATTCAGATCCTTTTCAGCTTCCTCATGAGTTAAACAACAACGGAAAATAGAATCCACCCCATGACAATAGAGTGTATCTCCAATAATTATGTACTGTTGGGATTGGAAACATATTTTCCTTCACTAAGATCGTGAGATTTCAGGCCAAAAAGATTGGGTTTGGACATAGACAATTATATCCCCATACCATGGATCAAGAGTACTGATAAGAAACAAAGATTCATCCGCAAGGGATTCTTTTACCACAGTTTTGGTATCAGTATGCGGGAAGTCACACATTAATTCCACAAAAACCAAAGACTTCTTTGACTTGGATTTTTCAAATTCCAGGTCAAATTCCTGCAGGATAACGATCCATTTGGAATACTTGCCCCCTAGTAATTGTTTAGTCAAAATATACGTCATAGGGTTACTATCAGAAATTACTGTGGTTTTGCGTAGTAGAATGTAGTGACAAAATTGTTGGATAGATTGAACAGCTGCCAGGGCCAATTTCTCCACATGTGAATATTTAAGCTCAGTCGGATTCAGAGTTCGACTAAGATAGTAAATCACATGTTCAGAGTTGAATTCATCTTCCTGAACTAAAACCATCCCAATGGTGAAATGAGAAGCGGCGAGCTACAAAAATTAGTCCTGGTTGTAGTTGGGAGGATGCAATAACGGTGCATGGGTCAACGCGTGTTTAAGTGCATCAAAAGATTTCTAAGCTATCTCATCCCAAAAGAATGGAGTGTTCTGTTTCAACAACCTGGTAAAACCTTTCATTATCTCGGTGTAGTTAGGAATGAATCGGCATAAAAAATTTGCTTTCCCTTGCAAACTTTGGAGTTGGCGAAGAGTTGAAGTCAGAGTTAATTTGAAAATGGCTTCAACCTTCAAGGGATTGATACGAATGTCGGCTTTTGAAACAACAAATCCCAATAAGCAACTCGTTTCTATATAGAAAACACATTTGTGTGGATTCAACCTAATTCGATAATGCCTACATCTCATAAATATGGCTCATAAATGGGTGAGATGATCGGCTCTTCGTAATGAATGAGCAGGTAAATTATCGAGATAAGGCTGCACAATGTGCTTGATGTCGTGAAATGCGTAAGACATAGCCCGTTGAAAAGTTGCTCCGGTGTTCTTCAACCCAAAAGGTAATTTGCAATAAGCAAAGGTGCCTCATGGACAAATGAAAGCCGTTTTTGGTTGATCAGCATGGAGTATGTTAATTTGATTGTAACCAGAAAATCCATCCATAAAGGAGAACATTTCACTACCAGCATAGTCATCAATTACTTGATCGATATAGGGAGTTGGATAATTGTCTTTAGGACAAGCTCGATTAATATCTCTATAGCCAATACATATTCTTATCGTTCCTTGCTTTTTGTTAACAGGAACAATATTCGATACCCAATCCGTTAAAGGAATTGGATATATGAAACCTGCACGAAGTAATTTCTCAACTTCATCTTTAATAGCAGTAGCTTTTCTTGGGTGTATCTGACGCAAACATTGCCGGACCGGTTTAGCATCTGGGTAAGTTTTTATTTCATGGACAACAATTGATGGATCGATTCCTGGAATTTCTTTGTACAACCATGCAAACACATCGCGGAATTCTTGAAATATGGCTTTATAAGTTTGGATTTCCTCATCCATATAAGAAGCACCTATATGAATGTTTTCAATAATTTCGAGTTTCACTTAAATGTCAATAGGAATTGTTCGAGAAATATTTCCCAAATTCAACTCAAAATTAGGATGTTGCAATGGATTCTCTGATTCCTTGACATAATCAGTGGTAAAAATAGATGAGAAATCATTTTCAAAATGATCAAGCTCAAGTAAAAACGAAGATCGATGATCAAGATCTTCCCATGGTAAATCATCAACAGATAAAAGTTCACAAATTTGCTCATCAGTGTGAACAGCTTCAGAAAAAGATGTTGAATCTGAGGTTGGGATTGAAAGTGACTCCCCATGGACCACATTCATTGGATCAATTTTGGTTGAACTAGAATCAGAAAATGATTGTACCACCTGATATGCAACTTCAAAGGGACTCAAGGACATGGCATCACCAAATGAGTCCACCTCAGAATCGGAAGGTATGATCCAAGGATCATCAAAAGCAATAGTGTTCAATGAAATCATGTGAATGGTTGCAAATGAAGGTGATAGGTTAGGAGGAGGAAAAGAAAAAGTTCTTAGTAAACTAGAATCTTTAATTAATCCCACCCCAACATCCTTATAAGGGATAGTTGTTTTACCAACATGTTGAATACTCTCAGAAGAGGTTGGGTCGGATGAAAAGCAATTTAACTGATATATTGTAATGATCTTTCCATTATGAGGAAATTTAATAAGTCGAAAGACCGATGAAACAACAGCAGTCATAGCGTAAGACCAACTACGACCCAAAAGAAGGTTATAATCTAGAGGGGCATCAACCACCTCCACATCTAGATTAACAGTTTTTCCTTCTACCCCTATAAGTAAATCCTGTAGAATGCCAAAAGGATGAAACCCCCAGCCATCAAAAGCCTTTAAAATTGTCGAGGATTGATTGAGTGCAGGAGAACCAAGCAATCTCCAACACTGAATTGACATAATACACGTTGAAGCTCCCTCATCAATCACAGTCCGAAAGCAAGGCCTGTTTTTGACCAACACTGGGATCTGGAAAGCCATTTGATGAGGTAAGCGAGGTGTACTATTTTGTAAATCGAAGATTATAAGGTAGGAATCCTGAACATCAACAGCTCCTATAGCAGACAAAAGCAATTTACGCTATGCTGGACATGATTGCAGCACCTCCAAAGCTGACATTGCTAAAGGGGATATGGATAAATCTTCAACAATGTTATAATTCTTAGCAGCTCTCGCATGTGGATTGAAAGCTGACTTCCGAAGTATACCTTTAGTAGGCGGTTTGATTATTAAGTCTGGATTAGGTTTCTCGATCTGTAGCGGATCGGAACCAGGAGGAGTTGAAGTTGATGGGTTTGAACTAGAAGATTTTGGTTCCTTACCACCAACAAGATTCTTACTTCCATAATCTTGCGATCGTGTCACAATCCTGACATGGGACATCATCATAATTGGTTCTTCTGAAGCATTTGAGAAAGAACCTATCATCTTACTATCTTGAGTAGGAAAAGGATCCTTCAAGATAGTAGGCATTTGAGAACCTTTGACAAGTTTCGAAACCTCAGCTCGATGTGGACAATCTCTTGTAAAGTGCTCCTCATCACAGATGAGACAAGGATATCGAGGTTTACGTTTCTTGTCAATATATTTCGTTTTTTTCTGGTTTCTCTTTTGCATTTTGTTTATTTTTCTTCTTCCCTTTCTTTTTACCGCCGGATTTGGATTTGGCCATAGAAGATTCTACAACATGAATATCGGCAGGAACTTCAGCGAAAGCTTCTCCTGTCGGGGAATCTGGTAAAGTTATAATAGGAGAAGAATTCTTTGCAGATTTCTTCTTACTCTTGGTATTAACTGTACCAATCATACCATCAGTGGCATGAGACCCTGAAGGAGTTGTTGTTATTTGATTTTGTCTGGGAAGATCGGGGATTTTTTCATGTAAAGTACCTGACTACGTATAAACTAAGTCAAGGTACTGAGCCTGAGCAATTACTTTCTCTTCAGTAACTACGCCTGCTTTAGCTACATCCTCAGTGATTTTAGGTAATAATGATTTAACAAACCATTCTGCCAAAATTTAATCCAGGATAAAAACTTTCACTAAACATCGTCGACGTCGCCATTTATGAATATGGTCTAAAATATATGTAGATGTTGATTGTTTTAATGAAGTTAATAATTATGTGCCATTGTCATATCTGACATGCAACTAAAAATGAGTTAAGAATGAAGTAGCTAACTGACTAAAATTATAAAAAGAGCTTCGTGGCAACTCAATGTACCACTTAGCCACGAGACCAATCAGAGTGCATTGAAAAATGCGTAAGCGAATTAAATCATCTATAATGGAATTTGATGCACACCAGAGGTGATAAGTCATCACATGATTCGACGGATCCTCGCCTGGTTTTCCCTCAAACTTCAGAATATCACTGGGCAATTTATTAGGCATTGGCGGTCAATACAGAAGATAATAAATTGGATCGTTCGTAAGGTGCGACAAGTCAGGTAAATCCAAAGTTGTGATGAACGGTAACTGACGGTTAGGGTCTCGAAAACCTTGGGTCACAAGACCAGCTCTAGGAGGAGGATATCCAGGGTAACCTGGAATTGGATTTTCATTCGGAATATTATATCCTCCCGAAAAACCAGGATTAACTGGACCAAACTAGGGTTGTTGAGATTGAGGTTGTTGATATGTATACCCAGGGTAGAGTTGATACTGATAAACTGGGCTTTGCACAGCATGACCATATTGATACTATTCTTGGTACAGTTGATAAGTAAATTGAGGTTGACTTGTGACAACCGTACTTGGACCAGGTTGTCCTACAGGCATATGAACCGAAGTCTGGATTGTAGGTCCAAACTGGGGTAAAGAGGTTTGAGGAGTTGATACAGGAACAGTAGAAACCAGAGTTGTCGATACTCCAGAAGTAGGTGGGGTAGATTGAACAGAAGCTACAGTAGTTGCAACAGTCGATTGAGGTGGAGTTCGAGGCGATTTAGGCCCAGACTGATGAGCTACACCAGGTGCAGAAGTTTGAATAGTAGACTGGACGGGTCGCTGGGTTGAACCAGAAACCATAGGTTGTCCAGGTTGAGATGACAACTACACATTGGGTTGCAAAATCTGTTGAGTTTGAGATGGATCCCACACCATATTCATTCCAGGGTAAGGACCCATAACAGGTTGAGCATATTGAGGACCATAACCAGGTTGAGTGTAGGACTGATAATTGAAAGGTACATTTCCAGTTCCTTGAACAAATGGTTGACCAGAAGGTGGTTAGAAACCTTGAGATTGGTACTGACCTTGAGGTTGATAACCTTGAGGCACGTACTGAAACTGGGGCTGACCTTGAGGTATATATTGATACTGGGGTTGACCTTGAGGCATATATTGAGTCTGAGGTTGACCTTGAGGCATATATTGAGTCTAGGGTTGATCTTGAGGCATGTACTATCCTTGAGGTATGTACTGTCCTTGAGGTTGCCCCCCATGCGGTATTTGACTGCCTTGAGTTTGCCCCCTAGACAGAATTTGACTGCCTTGAGGTTTCCCCCTAGGCGGAATTTGACTACCTTGAGGCTCCCCCGCAAGTGGAGTCTGACTACCTTGAGGTTGTGGATTTGGAATAGCACCAGACATCATAAGAATCTCTTCTACACTCAATGGTGGAGTTACGTTATGACCAGTTGATACCCCATGTTCGATGGGCTGAGGAGACACTCTTGAAAAAGTACCAGAAACTGACTGATACCCAGACAGAACAGAAGGACCACCATATAAAAAAGTTTCCATATTTTGGTAAAACATGGATGACCAGTTCGACATATTCGAAGGAGGATAGTAACCTCTGGGCGTTGGATGAAATGGAATACGAGGTGGTGAAGCAGTGAGACCCAGATTTTATAAAAAGTTCATCAAAGATACATACCAAGCGTCACTTCGAAAAGGACTGTAAAAGACAGATTCACGCTCCCTAAGTTCTAAAGTTGGTTGATTTTCAGGGAGAGATATACCTTCGTCCATACTAATAAGTTCTTCAATGGAAATTAGTCCAAAAGGAAGATTTTGGGTAATAATACTTCCTACCCTGGGTAAACCAGGACCACTAGAAACTGGAGAAGCAAATCCTGAGGATGGAGTAGCAGCAGGTTCAGTTTCAGGTTCAGAAATTTCAAGTTCCTCAACTAATTCACTAGTATAAGAAAAGCTACCAGTGACTTCGGAAAATGAAATTGGTTCAGAAATATACTCTGTTGCTGGAACGTGATAATCAGGGTGAATAACTAAAGATGATTCTCCACCTCTAGTGACCCAACTCTACTTTCACTAGGTGTGACAAGAGCTCTTAGCCCTTCAATCTGACTTGGTGTATATTCGGGAGGCTACACCCAAAGTCTACGAGATTGTCTCGGTAATTCAGCCACGATTAATTAATTAATTACTTCACACAAAAACAAAGAAAATCTAAAGAAAACCACCTAAAGTCTCTAAAGAACCAAACAATTGAATCACACACCTAACAATCTAGGAATTCAAACCACACACAAATAGTATTTTTCCATACCAAAAACACTAGTTGGTGATGAAATCCAACATCGCAGAATTCAATACAAAAAGGCGGTTGGAACAGTTACCCCAACAACCTGCTTAATGAAACAGACTAGCACAAGTTTCTCCACAAAACTGGCTCGAGTGAAGATAACCCTCCAAGTGAGTCTAGTCGACGTCTACTTGAGGTATAGTGGGATCTTCCCTCCACCGTCACCTTAGGAAAGAATCCTATAGATTATGGCCACTAAGGTTACCAACAGAAACAAAATATACCTGGGGAATAATCTACGATCCGATACGCACGCAAGGGCAGAGTAACAAATCTCAATCCCCTTGAAGGCTCCTTGACATAATCCAAGGTTTACCAACAAGTGACCCCAGGCTCCTCGACAATGCTCAATCTGAGGTTTACCGTTTTTAATGCATGAATATCTTCTATCATTCCTAATGAGGAAGGATTGATTACCTCACTGGTTCAGATATGATCTCGTGCTTAACTCCTTTAAGAGGATCTTCCCAGAGCATACATGTAACAATTGGAATTTTTTCCTACTGCAAGATCGACTACTTGTTTGTTTTAACTATCTTGGAGAGTTAATTACTCCCTACTCCAAGATACTAGCCTAAGCTATGTTGGTGATAAGAGCCCTAGAAATAAAAATATTGCTAGATGAATTTTAATTAAGCATTAATTTTATTGGTTGTTTCTTAAGTCAAAAGGTATGGAGATGAACTTTGTGGTGTGAAGACTCGACTCCAAAACGCTAAAAAATGCACCTAAGATGATAAACAATTCTTTTCCTTTTCAATGAATCTCTAGCTAAAGGAAGAGTTGAGAATGCAATTTCTTGAAAACAAAACTTTCCTTCAACATATAAATGAAAAGAAAAATTGTTTGTCTTTTTCAATACAGTCAAACGAAGCTACTAATTATGCTCACGAAACAAATCCTTTTTCGTTTCAACGTTCAAAACTAAAGAAAACAATTTTTCAAACGAGAAACTAGAATTTCTAGAAAACACACTCAAAACTATGAAAAATCTAATGTTGAGATCTAACTTCTAAAAAATAATTGAAATAAAAGCTTCAACTGTTTTTGAGGATGTTTTTACTTAGTTATTCAGCACACTAAGGATTAATTCGTTCAGCAATACAAATCAACCAAAAACACCCAGCTATGTTTTTTATAAAAAATGAAATTCACAACTTATGACCAAGTTCATTCAAAGTTTTGCAAAGAGAAAAAAATATATTTCTCACCAAAGGAAGATCTCACAAACCAACCAGACTTATCAAGAAGACAAAAGATTCAAGGGTGATCTAAGGTCTCTTAGGCTTCTAAGCTTTAAGTCACTACAAAAATTGAGCGAAGACCAAACTAAGCATGCAAAAACTTCTAGAAATTCATCCAAAACACAACACCAATGGAACTTACTTATGAGAGACTTTTGACAGGATATATGCAGATCTGGGCAGAGGATAAAAGTAAAAAAAAGAGCCTAAACTAAACTAGATGAAAAGATTTTAGGATTTTCAAAAATTTTGACAGGGTCCGCAGGCCCCCAGTGAAACCAGGTGCGGTACCGCTCTGTGCAGTAAAGTAACAGTGCGGACAGGTCCGCCTGTAACTCAAACAGAACATGCAGTCCTCTTAAAAATTTCTAAAAACTAAAAATTCAATCCAAGACTGACAAACTACCAAATCCCACACACATCAAGCAAAAACCAAAAACAAAAAATCAAGTTTTGCGAATCAAAGATAAAGGAAAATTAAACAATCAAATCCCGTCCCCAGTGGAGTCGCCAATTTGTTAAGTAGATAAATCATTCTTGCGGACAAGACCGATCTCCCTAGTATCAATTGATATCTAGCAACAAACAGGACAAGTAAATCTACTTTTCTCTAAACATATTACGATTCATTAATAAAAACTAAGAGGTGTTTTAGACCCTACCTTAAGTCCAATGCTAGTTTGTGGCAACCTTGCTCCAACAGCTTCAAAGAGTTTCCTTTTAATAACCTACAAACACAAACAAGCACACATCAAATAACACCTGCATAGCTAATATAATATAAATCATGTTCATCATAGTGATCAAGGAGTCTATGAAATAAACCATTAAACACAGCTCATTGAGAAAAATAAACTTGATTGTATTAACTTTGAGAAAGAAGAACTTTACAACCTTGGTGCCTTGATGATGTACAATCTCTTCCCAGGGTCCAAGCAGGAATCTCCTTTACTTTGACAAGCCTCACTCTCTTCCCAATGAGATCAAAAGGTATGTAACTTTTCCTCTCAAAAGCTCAATAAGGAAGACTAAGTTCCAGCAGCATTTACCCTCAAAAATATTCAGCTTTCAACCTTCCAAGTAACTAGCCCAAAGTTTCACTTTATAGTGCAAGGGAAGGAGGTTACAGGTCCACCATTGAAGGGATAGAGTCCTTCTTCAAGGGGATAAGCTCCTCACATCAAGGGGTTAGCTCCTTAAGGAATGGGATGCATGAACCCTCAAGGAGCGAACTTGCCAGCGCAATATTCCCTCTAGAAGCTTCCAGAATTGACTCAAAGTGAGTTTTTAAGAATAAACTTACACCTTTTTAACTTTTACAGGGGTTTGCACCCATAAATGCAGATACAGAGCAGTCAGGTGCGCAAGGGACATGACCAATGGGTGCGGTACCATAGGTAATGCTAAGAGAAAGTGCAAAACCAGAGTTTTAGAGATTTTTAAGGACTTTCTCTCATTTTCAAAGCTTGATATGCAGAGCTAAGGTTAAGACTTGCAAAGGAGGTATGTATGAGTGGTGATAGACTCATATTGATTGCAGAAAGTCAAAGTGACAATTTTTGTGCAACATGGATAAATGCTCTATCTTGACAGCATGATCAAAAGGAAGGCTCTCTTCCTTTGAAAGGATGCAGGAAGGCATGGATCACATATTGCCTAGATTAAATCACCACAATATGTCTGCATATGAAATATGAGGTGGTTGACAATATTTGTAGGAATTCTAATCGAAAGTTCGTGGAAAGGAAATGTGTGAAGAAAGAAAGAGATCATGAAATATGCAACTACAAAGAAAACAATCAACATCCAAGGACTAAAATATTTGACTATGATATCTACATGAAAGAAACGAAGACCTTGATAAGATACCCTTGACAATATATATATATGTGTGTGTGTGTGTGTGTTGTGTGTGGATGCTGTGTGTTGTGTGTGTGTTGTGTAAATATGTATGTAGGATGTTGGATGCGCACAGGAAGATGTCATGATGAAAGATTGTCACAAAGGTAATTTGTATTTAATTTTCATTTCTTATTTTGGAATAATATATGGATGGCCTTACTTGGGCCTACCAAGGAAAGAGTTGTGGATGTCTTGCACAATTTATTCCCATGTAGCAAGATGAAACATCCTTAAGAAAAATGGCATGACAGAGGAAGCATGGTGTGAAGGAAGGCCATATATGGACTAATGGATCACTTTCCAATGAAAGGAAAGGTGACATGATTGACTCATGGATTAAAGTGATGGATGGTCTATGCCCTACGAAGAAGTCCTGGAAGATTTAGACTGTATGACAAAGAATAAATTCATGACATCAAAAGAAGGAGTTCTACAAGCATCTAGTTGTCCCACAATCTCCACCTAAATAGTTGTTGGAATCAAGTCCCTAGTCAAGAGGGAGCTTGGGTATATACCTTTTATGGAATGGGTTGGTCATCCCTAATTAAGAGGGAGTGATAGATATGGTTCTTTACTTCATGAGTCATGCACTAGACCAGGACTAGAGAGACAATGATGAAGGTGTATATCAATCATTCGTCTCTCTAGCATTGTGCTTTGATCTTGTTGAGAGAAATATTTTTTATTCAACACCTTTCTATGTGACAATGTCAGAGGATATGATGCTATACAGATGGGTTACCAATTTGAATCTTCTGGTGAGAATTCTCAAAATTGAGAATTTCCAAGTACCTTGTATGGATTATGAATATCTCCCTAGTTAAGAGCGAGTGTTGAAATATGTAACTAAGTTTAGTCTTAATAATGACATATGTAATCATGATTTTATGTATTTAATGAAAAGGGAAAAATAAATTTATTATTGTGAGTCTTAAGGCATGGGTTTCATGCTCAAGGGAAAAGAAAAAAAAATTATAGGTCAAAGCACACATTGAGTGCTTCTAGGTTTGTTATAAAGTCATTGATTCATTGTCATGTATGAATGACCCTTTTAGGCATATTACATATTGTAAAGAAAATTATTTTAGTCAAATTAGAGTCAAAATAACCTTGAAGACCAAGTCAATCATGCAAGCATCAAGTTGGCCTAATGGAGCAACAAGTCGGCCTAAGGACATGTCCAGTCAGCCTGATGGAGCAACAATTCAACCTACGGACATGTCAACTCGGCCTAATAGGAGGCTCAAGGAAGCCTATATAGGGAACTCAGACTCATTTGGAGGAGACACTCACACTCACACAAGTTCGATCATAAAGAAGAAAATAACTGTAAAGAAGAGGAGGTTGAAGGAAGAAGAAGAAGTCAAAGTTTTAGGTTTTGTTTTGGCCTACTTCTCTCCACACGTGTGAAGGAATTAGGGCACATATTTTTGTTATAAATATAAGTTGCAGAAGTGAAGTTAGGTCACCAAAAGGAGTTGTTCTAAAATCTGAGTTCTCTAAGACAAAGAATTTTCCTAAGTAGAGAAATGAAGTTACAGACGAAGTTGCGGTAGAAGTTTCAGTAAAAATTACAGTAGCATTTGTAGTCCAGATTATATTTTTGGGAAATTCAAAGTTGAATTTTCTAGGCAAGTCGAAGTTTTAGTTTCTGGGTAAGTCAAAGTTACATTTTCTGGACAAGTCGAAGGTGCAATTGCAGGATAGGTTGAAGTTGTTGGAAATAGGATCTACTCAAAGAAGGAGTATTGTCTTGGTCTTGGAAGGGTTCTTGGTAAAGGGTCTAGGTCTTGGAATTTGTCAATTGAAGGTTCTATAAGAAGAAAAATTTGTTGGGTTTTCCTCACAAGCTTAGAGAGGTTTTGGCCCCGGTTGATTGTCTACATCTTGTGTCCTTTGTCTCATTGTCATTTATGGTTTGGTATTTGTTTGATGAAGAAAGAACACATATTAATAATCAAGTACAAGAAGAACCTAATTAAGAAAATTAAAAAGTACTTACAAGCAGTTATCATTATAACTAGAGAAATCATCTAATATATTTTTCCCTAGATTTCTCAACGCTCTGGTGGGATCTAAAACCCTCTCTTAAGAGAGCGCGCATCGCTTTCTCCTCATCAAACTTTACATCCCTTCACACAACTATCATTTTGAGGGAAGGTAAGTACACACAGTAGTTGTGAGGAGTTTCTATGTAACCAATAAGTACCCCCTACTTTGTTGACATCTCAAGCTTCTTCCTTAATTCTTTGGAGACATGGCAGTAAATAGAGACTCCAAAAATACTGAAGTGCAACACATCTAGCTTTCTCCCCCAGAAGACCTCCTTCAGTGTATTCATACCAAGAATCCGATGAGTAATTTGGTTTTGTTGCATTCCTCAACTCAAAAATTCAGAGGTATGACTTAGTCATGTAACATAGCTCTCGTTGTTCCCAAAATGCTTTGATTCTTCCTCTTGGCTACCCCATTCTGCTGTTGGTTGTGGAGTGTTGTAAGCTCTCTTTGAATGCCTTATTTTGCCAAAAAAAAATTGAATTAATTTGAAACATACTCACCTCCATTATCGCTACTAAGATCCTTCACCCTCTTGCTTGTTTCTTTCTCAACTAGTGCCTTTAACTCTAAAAACTTGGAGGATGTCTCATCTTTCTTCCACATGAAGAAGATCCAACACTTCCTTGAGAAGTCCTCAATAAAAATGACAAAACATTTTTTTTCTGGAAGTGGAGATTGTCGAGAAAGGTCCATGAACATCAAAGTGGATCCTTTCCAAGACAACATGTGCTTTGTTGTCTCAATCATGGAATGTGGATTTTGTATACTTCCCCAAGGTATATCCTTTGCATATATCCTTCTACTCAAGTGCTCCTTCAGGGATTCCAGTGGTTATTTTCTGCATAATATTCAAGGTGCCATGATCCAAATGGCCAAGTATTTTGAGCCAAAGTTCATCAACATCTCGGATCTGCACTTTCTCTGCCTTACTGCTTTATCCAGCACAATCTTCCACATCTAGCTTATACAGGTTCTTCACATGAACCTTGATCTGCTTGACCTGTCCTCTCGCTATGTGTCTCAAGAATTCTTTCCCTTTGCTAAAGATCACATCATAACCACGGTCTTCCAAAACTACAACAGAGATGAGATTTTTCTTTAAGCTTGGAACAAATATGACATTCTTGAGTTTGAGAGCGAATTCTCACTCCCTCTGAATAGTGACTGTACTAATATCAATTTCATTGTACCTTCCATCGTGTCCAAGATCAATGTGCATTCTAAGATCTTTCTCCTCTAGGTCACTAAAAATCTCTCCACCCCTATCATGGGGAACAATGCACCTAAGTCCAATTACCACACATTCCCCAGCACTATGTTGACCATGCATGTGATAAGGGTGAAGTCAAGCTAAAAATTTGAAGCCAAATCTTCACCTACTTCTTCTCTTGAGGTATTTTTGCTCATATTTTTGTGTGGGAACTTCCTGGCATAATGCCTAAATTCATGACAATTGAAGCATTTAATTTTGGGAAAATCTTTTTTCTTGCCCCCTTTGTTGGATTCTGGTTTGGTTTGATATTTATTCCCTTTTCCCTTCTTTACCTTTCCAACCAATGCCAAAATTTTCTTCATCCTTGACCTTGGATGAAGTTCCATCTATGGTACCCAAAGATTGTAACCATTGGACTCCTAGTACAACATCAGAACCACCCATTGGAATGGAAGTCATTGGACTACTCAATACATATTCTCCCATGGATATCTTAATATTATAGCACTTTCTAGAGAATTTATGGTTCTTCCATTTGCAACCATCACTTGACACTTTGGTGTTGTATATAGGTAGAAATTCAATTCCTTGGCTATCTTACAATGAAGAAAATTATGGGTACTACGTGAATCAATCAACATTATTACATTTTTCTTCTTGATATGTCATTCTATCTTGAGATTTTGAGGAGTGGTAATTCTTGTCAATGCATTACAAGATATGGTCGGATTCATTTCTTCTTTCTTTGGGGTTGGTTCTTGGTGTATATCCTCTTCTTTTGACTTTTCTTGTTCCTTTTCTTCCTCCTCTTCCCAATCTATGTAAATTAATTTCTTATCAGCACACTTAGGACCTTTATTAAATTTGTTATCACAATTGTAACCAAAACCATTTTTCTCTTTTTTCTTCTAATTGTTGTGGTGACAACCTTGTATGTTGTGGAAGACTAGGAGAAACAACACTTCCATCTTTATAGTTGTCAGTGGTAGGCTTCCTTGTTTCCACAATTTTGCTTTCAATTTTTCCTACCACACTGAATACCTTCTCCAATGAATTAGGTTCCCAAAGGCAAACCTCATGTTGGACGTTATCCTTCAAAATCCCTATGAATACATTGATCATATGCTCTTCTGTAATATCATTTACCCTTATATACATTTTTTGGAAGTCTTTAATGTGCTCTGCCATTGAACCCTTTTGCTTGAGACTTATCAATTGTCTAAAGAAGGTGTTTCTCTTTGTATATTTATAATGTACTAACATTTCCTCTATAAAAATTGACCAGGTGACAAGTGGTTTACGAGAACAAATCCATCTATACCATACAAACAGATTGGGTTCTAAATAAAAATATGAAATACATACCTTTTGTGAGAGTTGCACATCATGTAGATCAAAATATTTCTGAAACTGTAGTATCCAAGTTACCAGATCCTTGTCATCAAACTTCCTCATATCTATCTTTGGAATGTGGTGGTTCTTAAACCCAAAATTGGAGTCTCTAAAATCGTAAATTATATTCCTTTTGTCTTCATAATAATTTTCATTGATTGGCATGCAACCACTTGATGCCTTTCTTCTAGCAACTTTGCCAAACCTTCCTTCAAACCCTCTATCTTAACATTCATCATTGCTTCCATGTATGCTTTTAAATCACTATTCAAAACTCCCACGTCCCTTTTTATACCATCTATCTTAGCTTCTATTACTTTTTGTGAGAGTGAAATTTGTTGCACTTGGTCGCGTAATTTTGATATATCATGTTGCATTTATTCATCTTCTACATGTGTCATAGTAGATATTTTGGGTTGCTTACTAGGTATTTCCATTTTATTTATTTGGCTTATCAATTAATGATAATTATGCTTCACTCTGCCATTTGAATCACTTCAAACTATTCTTTCAAAGCTTATGCAAATTTTTAAAACTACACACCTTTTTTTTCTTTGTAGGAACTTGATATTGAATCTGTTATAACTCTATATTTGTGGAACTCCAAGGTCTGAAATTGTGTCCTACAGTAGCCCTCTTAGTCCTCTTTTAAACCCCACAAGTCTGATCAAGATTTAATTTTTCAAGAAATATTTATCCCCAATCTCTCACGATGAAATGATTATAGACTAGTTCAGTAGAGCAAACTTATATGGAGTTCCACGTGTCACTATTTCGACCTTTGGCCCTTAAAATTATATCCAACAAACTAAAGTTTGTCCTCTTTCTTTTTCATTTTATGAAATTTGAATCCGATTCTTAAAGAGAAAGTTATGACGATTTTCCCAAGGTCATCTGTTTGAGATGGAATTCTGGAGCTTGCAAAAACCCTAACTTCATCGGATCATATCTTCGAAAATATATTGAGAAAATTTCTGAAATTCACAGACATGATTCACCAAGATTTTGGCTCCATGTGATTTCAATTTTAGCTTCTGAAGCTTCGTAGAAAAAAGTTATAGCGAAAATTCCACGATGACCTGTTTGAAGCAGTGAAACCCTAGAATCCAAATCTTTGATACCAAATGTTATGCAACTAGCTCACAAAATAAAAGAAGAGATAGATCAAAGACTTCAAAATTAGCCTCTTCAAAGAGGAAACCTCATTTAAATTACACAAATAAATAATTATTGGATGATTCAAATGACAAAACCTCCTTTCTATATATAGCAGTCTAAGGGGTCACAATATCATCAAAGCTGACATAACAATAATAATGTAATGGCACAATAATAACAATAGTGGGATTCTATGGGGCACAATAATAACAATATGAGGACTACGTGGACACAACAACAACAATAAGGGGGCTTCAATAACAAAAACAATGAGGGAATACACTAGTATTATAGGGACCTAACATGCCCCTCTCCTTCAAAAAAGTGTTGTCTTCAATGCTTGAGTAGCTTTGGATGCTTCTGTATAAAATTCTCATCCTCCCATGTGGAATCTTCAGTGGGTAATTCCTTCCACTTAGTGAGATACTTTGAAATTGATCAATTTTATAGTTGTCAAGTTCTTGTTTTCGTGACTACTTCAATATAATTTTTCCTTCCTCATCAAGTTCTGGCAATATTATTTGAACTGGGAGATTGTCACCTATAAACTTATTTAAGCATGAAACATGGAAAATTGGGTGCACTCAGGAAGATGCAGGAAGCTCCAATTTGTATACCATAATACCCATCTTTTGCAACACCTTGTAAGGACCATAATACTTTGGTGATAATATATTATCTTTATTAGCTTGCTTGACGGACATTTGTTTGTATGCTCGTATCCGTAAAAATACCTAGTCACGTACATAAAAACTTCTTTCTTTGTGATGTTTATATGCATGTTGTTTCATTCTATTCTGTACCAAAATTAGGTTATCCTTTAATATTTGGAGAACTTTTTGTTGATGCTCAATGTGATCTTCCACTACCTGAACCTTAGAATTATTGTCCAAGTATTTTTGGAGATCTCAAGAAATAGATGATTATAATGTTTGAACCTCTAGTGAACATAATTGTGCCATTACACCCTATTGTTCTTTCTTTTAGAAGTTTTTTCATGCCATTATAGCTTATTATATTTCATGGTTAACCTGCGATACCCCTTAATTCAACTTCCTTTCCTTCCCAAAAAAATTCAAGAAAAGATCTTGAAAATTAAAAATTATCGTACCCAAAGTTTGTAATGATTGGATTAATCTTAGTACAACATCAACACCACCCATTGGAATGGAAAGAATTGGACTATTCAATACATATTATCGCATGTATAGCTTGATATTATGGCACTTTCCAAAGAAATCTATGGTTCTTCCATTTTCAACCATCACTTGACATTTTGGTGTTGGATATAGGAAGCAATTCAATTCCTTGGTTATCTTACAATGAATAAAATTATGGGTACCAGCCGAATCAATCAACAATATTACCCTTTCGTTATCGATATTTACTTCTATCTTGAGAGTTTTAGGAGTGGTAATTCTTGTCAATGCATTACAATATATGGTCGGATCCATTTCTTATTTCTCTATAGTTGTTTCTTGGTGTATATCCTCTTCCTTTAATGTTTCCTACTGCTTTTCTTGCTCCTTTTCCCAATCTATGTAAATTAATTTCTTCTCAACACACTTATGACCTTTAGTGTATTTTGTATTACAATTGTAACAAAGCCCTTTTTCTCTTTTTTCTTCCAATTTTTGTGGTGACAACCTTGTATGTTGTGGAAGGCTAGTAGCAACAACACTTCCATCTTTATAGTTGTGAGTGGTAGGCTTCCTTATTTCCATAATTTTTCTTTCAATTTTTCTTTCCATCTTGAATGTCTTCTCTAATGAATCGGGTTCCCAAGGGTGAACCTCATGTTGGATCTTACCCTTTAAATTCCCTATGAATACATCAACCCTATGCTCTTCTGGAATATCATTTACCCTTATATTCAATTTTTGGAAGTCTTAAATGTGCTCCGTCATTGAACCCTTTTGCTTGAAATTTATCAATTGTTTAAAGAAGGTGTTGCTCTTTGTATCTTCATAATGTGTTGTCATTTCCTTTGTAAAAATTGTCCAATTGACAAGTGGTTTATGAGAAAAAAATCCATCTATACCATACAAACTAATTGGGTTCTAAATATAAATATGCAATGCGTACCTTTTGTGAGGGTTTCACATCATGTAGATCAAAATATTTCTCCATTTGTAGTATCCAATTTATCAGATCCTTCCCATCAAACTTACTCATATCTATCTTTGGAATGTGGTGGTTCGTAAATGCCACATTGGATTCTCTAAAATCGTAATTGATATTCCTTTTGTCTTTGTCATGATTTTCATGGTTTGGCTTGTCACCACTAGGACACCTTTCTTCTAACAACTTTCCCAAACCTTCCTTCAACCCCTCTATCTTGACATTCATCATTGCTTCCATGTCTTCTTTTAAACCATCATTCAAAAATCCCACGTCCCTTTTCATACCATCTATCTTAGCTTTATCTGCTTTTTGTGAGAGCAAAACTTGTTGCACTTGGTCGCATAATTTTGATATATCATGTTGTATTTCTTCATCTTTTTCATGTGTCATAGTAGATATTTTGGGTTTCTTACAAGGTGTTTCCATTTTCTTTCTTCTGGGTATCAATTGATGATAATTATGCTTCACTATGCCCTTTGAATCACTTCAAACTATTTTTTCAAAATTTATGCAAATTTTTAAAACTACACACATTTTTTTCGCTTTCTAGGACCTCGATATTGAATCTATTATAACTCTGTAATTTTGAATATCGAAGGTCTGGAATTTTGTCTTGTGGTAGCCCTCTAATTCCTATTTCCAACCCCACAAGTGTGGCTGAGATTTCAATTTTCAAGAAAGAGTTATGCCCAATCTCTCACAATGACCTGACTATAGACTAGCTCAGTGGAGCGAACTTGGAAGGAGTACCACGTGTCACTATTTCGACCTTTAGCCTTGAAAAGGATACCAAAAAAAACTATTTTCCATCCTCTTTTTGTCACATTTTACGAAATTTGAATCTTATTCTCAGAGGGAAAGTTATGAATATTTTCCCAAGGTTGCCTATTTCAGATGGAATTCTGGAGCCTGCCAAAACCCTAACTTCCTCGAATCATATCTCTGAAAATATAGTCAGAAAAGATATGAAATTCATACACAATGTTCACCAAAATTTCCACTCCATGTGATTTCAATTTCAACCTTTGAATGATCGTAGAAAATCCGTTATAGAAAAAATTCCACGATGGCCTATTTGAAGAAGCGAAACCCTAGAATCCAAATTTATGATACCAAATGTTATGCAACCAGCTCAAAAAATAGAAGAAGAGATAGATCAAAGACTTCAAAATTAACCTCTTCAAGAGGGAAACCTCCTTGAAATTACACAAATCAACAATTCTTGGATGATTCAAATGACAAAACCTCATTTCTATATATAGGAGTCTAAGGGGTCACAATATAATCAAAGTCGACATAACAATAATATTGTAAGGGGACAACAATAACAATAGTGGGCTTCTATGGGGACTACATGGGAAAAACAATAACAATAAGGGGGCTACACTGAAAATAACAATGAGGGAATACACTAGTATTATAGGGACCTAATATATCATAACAACGCTCCTAACTATTTTCCTAAATTAGTTCCTAAGAAATGACGTCTTTCTAGATGTCATATATTTTACAAAAATTAGCTATTATAAAATGTCTCCAATATTTAATTAAATATTCTAGATAATTGAATATTAGACTCTAAATAATTAAACTATATTTTATGTAGTTTGGATCATCTAACACATCACCTCAAAGATGGAGACCTCAAAAACTCTATCTCTACTCAAGAAAGGGAGGACTTGGATTTGAAGCATCTTGAAGACTACTCATCCAAGGTTAGCTAGATAAAAGGCGTTGGCATCATTAAACATATCAAGAAAATCTCCCTCTCTTTAAAGCAAAGGTTTTCATCTCAAAAGAAAATCCTTATCCTTGAAGAAGATAATCCAAGAAGCATGAAGACATCATCAAGAAGTCATCAATCATCATCAACAAAGGGATCAAGTTGAAAATTTCATCTTCACTTGACAAGTAGGTATCTTTATTTCTATAATTAAATCTAGTAAGATGACTTCGTTTGGAAAGGAGAGCAACAAATTGTTTGGGTCATTGAACTTCCTTGCATGGAAAAAGAAGATATACTTAATCCTCAAGGAATGAATTTATTGATCATGTTAATGGAAAATTATTGAAACCATCTGAAGGGAAAGCACTATCTAAATATATGAAAAGGGATAAAAGGATTCTTATAGATTCCATCAAGGATTCCCTCATCCCCTATATAGAAGAGTTAGAGACATCAAAAGAGATATATGATAAGCTAGTAGAACTATTCTTTGAAAGCACGAAAGGAAAAATCATACCACTAAGTTTTGATGTATACAAATTGAAAGAATCAAAGGATGAAGGTATATCTACATTTCTCACAAAATGATCTCAAATAAGGAATCAACTTCAAGATCTAGGAGAGATGATATCTGATAAAATAAATGATTACCATTGTTCTAAATTCTCTAACTGATGAACAATGAAACCTTGTATCAAAGGCCTATGAAGAGGAGAAAGCTATCTAATTCAATAATTTGTGGACACTATGCAAGATTGAAGAAAACAAGTTGAAGGAAAAAAGTGATACAAGACCAAATGAGCAAGGTCAAACATTTGTTTTCATGTCAAGAAGCAAACGGACATTTGGCAAGTTTGGTGCTCAGTAAAAGAAGAAGATCAAAATGCCGTAGATATAATATTATGGATGTCAAGGATATGGGAGCTACAATAAATATTGTCCTAATGTCAAGAAGGATAGCAACAAATGAAGAAGGGAAGAATCCCATATAACTGAAAAATTGGAAGAAGTTGAAAAGAATAAGTTCAATAAGGATGAAGTAAAATATCTCTACTAATATTGAGATAAGTTTTCCTCACCTAGTTCTTCTCAAGTTTTTGTTTATTATTATAAAGTATAACTATCATATTAGGAATCCTTAGAAGCTTGATAAGATGCATCATGTTAGGAGATGGCATCATAGAAGTATATTATTGGAAGCAAGAGCTTGTGACATCAAAAAGAAGCATGAAAGATAGATGAAATAGAAGTCTATGGCTGACATCTATAGAAAGATGTAGCTCTCGGTAACCTAATTAGAAGCCTAAGTAGCACTTATAGGAAAAATAAATTCATCTAGCATAAAGCTCATCATACATCATTCAAAAGGAGAATTTACAGGATGAATATTATCAATATCCTTTATTGGAATCTTCATTGGAAGATTCACCTCCTAGAAGAAGCAAGTGTCTCGCTAGGAATCCCAACCTATATGGGATTCATGGAATGATAGTATGATGTCAAAATAAGTGAAGAAGATCAAGGAATTGAAGTTCTTTGAATCAAGGAAGTTGTTGAAAGAAGTCTAGATGAACTAAAAGGATAATGAGGTATGTATGCTTTTATTTGATACAATAGAGTCATGTCATATAGCTTCTAATAACATGGATAAATGCTCTATCTTGAGAGCATGATCAAAAGGAAGGACCTCTTCCTTTGAAGGATGCAAGAAGGCATGGGTCACACATTGCCTAGATGAAATAAACACAATATGTCCTTATATGAAATATGAGGTGGTTGACAATATTTGTAGGAACTCTAATTGAAATTTCCTAGAAAGGAAATGTGTGAAGAAAGAAAGAGATCATGAAATATGCAACTATGGAGAAAGCAATCAACATCCAAGGAATAAAATATTTGACTATGATATCTACATGAAAGAAATGAAGACCTTGATAAGATACTCTTGACAATATCTATCTATATAGATATATATTGGATATGTGTCAATATGTATGTAGGATGTTGATGCTGACAAGAAGATGTCATGAAGAAATATCATCACAAAGGTAATTTGTATTTAATGTTCATTTCATATTTTGGAATAATATTTGGATGGACTTATGTAGGGTTTCCAAGGGAAGATTTGTGGATGTCTTCCAGAATTGATGCCCATGTAGTAAGATGAAATATGCTTAAGAAACATGGCATGACGAAGGTAGCATGGCATGAAGGAAGGCCAGGTATGGACTAATGGATCACTTTCCAATGAAAGGAATGGTGACATGAATGAATGATGGATGAAAGTGATGGATGGTCTGTGCCCTACGAAGAAGTCCTAAAAGATGTAGTCTCTATGACAATGAAGAAATTCATGACATCAAAAGAAGGAGTTCTATAAGCATCTATTTTTCCCACAATCTCCACCTAAAGAGTTGTTGGAAGCAAGTCCCTCGTCAAGAGCGAGCTTGGAAAAGTCCCTTATTAAGAGGGAGCTTGGGTAAAATTCCTTTTGTGGAATGGGTTGGTCATCCCTAATTACGAGGGAGTGACATATATGGTTCTTTACTTCATGTGTCATACACTAGAACAGGACTAACAATTGTAATTCTTAGTGAAGGCCATGAGGAGAGATAGATACATCATTATTGTCTTCCCCTAGGAAGATAGAATGGAGGATTGGGTAAGAATCTAGCATTGGATACTCTTTTGAGGATGTGGTAGGGAATCCAAGATAAGAACAATCGTAGAGGACCGATATTCTTTGAGGACTGGGAATCCAAGATAAGAATAGAACATACTCTAAGAGAACCCAAGTGGGGTATGTTCAAAGAGAGAAAATGATGAAGGTGTCTATAAATAATTGGTCTCTCTAGCATTGTACTCTAATATTTTGGAGAGATAGAGTTTTTGTTAAATGCCTTGCTATGTGACAATGTCAGAGGATATGATGCTATACAAATGGGTTACCAATCTGAATCTTCTTATGAGAATTCTCCAGATTGAGAATTTCAAAGTACCTTGTATGGATTATTAATACCTCCCTGGTTAAGAGGGAGTGTTGAAATATGTAACCTGGCTCAATCTTCATAATGACATATGTAATCATGATTTTATGTATTTAATGAAAAGGGAAAAATAAATTTATTATTCTTAGTCTTAAGGCATGGGTTTCATGTGCTAGGTTCCTATACCAATAGGTTTCATCTTTCATGATTGACAGTGGAAGGGCTAAATATGTTCATCATTGCAAGCTGCAAAGGTTCCATATTTTTTGCACATATCATATGAAAATTAAAAAATGAAAAGAGGGTATGCCCTAAAAGAATAATCAAAAGGCAAGAAAATCAAATGGTCAACAGAAAAGTGAAAATTAACCCCAAACCAAAGACCAGGAAAGTGGCCAGTCAAAATGCCACTACTATCTTTTGGGCAGTATCATGCTCTGCAAATACTGCTGCTAATCATACTTGATGGATGGCCCAATAGTCTAAACTGGACCATGCCATGTTTAAATTGCTTGCTGCAGAATAGAGAATGTTCCCTGTCCAAACAGCTCAAGCTTGGCAGATGACTAGCTAGGTAGAGAAATGAAGGTGCTCAACTGCTTAATCTGGGTCCTTGGAAGAAATAAGGGTACATTTTAGATAGGAGGGTAGTCAAAAGAAAAAGAGGACAATCAGGGTCTGCTAATTCAAGTGCACCCACTTCAAAATGAAGGAAAAAATGTTAGGATTACTAGGATGGGTAAGTAGTGCAAGGTTGCATAAATGGAGGGCCATCACCAATTGGCTTATTAAGTGCAAAGACTCATGCCACTCAGGGTATTGGCATCAAAAGCAGAGAATGGAGCAAAAGCATTGGAAGCATGTCTAATTTCCCCTATTTTCCCCCCAAACTTCATTTACTAACACCCCCAAGGGCCTTGAGATCTGCTCAAGTGCCCAGTTCCACTTCACTTCATGGCAAGCTACTGGGTCAAACCATGAAGTTTAAGCATGAAAAGAAGCCACATTTTTTGTGTAAAAAATCTTTCTTATCATTTCATCTATCTTCAAATTCCTAAGTTTTACCTCTTAGAACTTAGCTTTACCCCTTCATTCACCTCACAAAGCCATATTAACCACTAATGTACTATTTAGCTCCCTAACTCCCCCCCTTCCCTAATTCTATTAAAATCTATGAAAAATTTCCCAAAAATATGTATAAATACCCTCCCCCTAGCATTGTAGCTATATAACCCTTCCTTGGGGAAATATTAACCTATTAGGGGTTGGTATTAGCCCCTCTATCCCTAGACTATGGTTTTTATCAAAAAACTATGGTTAAATGTCAAAAAATCCGAAACCCCGCCCTCATTAAACCCATTTACCCCTTTATCTGCCAAAAATTCATTTTATTATAAAGTTTTTTAATTAAAACATTTTATAAGGTGGGAACCTAACCCGTAAACCCAAAACCCAAAGTTTTGTACCCACCCCCGCGCACGATTTAATTATATTTATTAAATTGTTTGGCGGGTCCCCCTTACCTTAACACGCCGTCACATCGTATTCGCCACCCACCGCCCGATCACCGACCCCGCCCATCCAACGGTGGGCGGTTATTCTCACATGGGAATCGCCCGACCTTTTGCGTCTGGCGGATTGGCGGTATTGCCGCCGTACCGCTGCCACGTGTCAGCCTCCTGCGGTGTTCGGAGCCCCCCCCCCCTCAATACCATTTACCACCCTAAGGGCTTCTGGGGAAACCACTTACCGCCTTCCTCCCGCGCTAAAGTCACGCCCCCGTCAGCGTGACGTCACCCCTCCTTTTCCGCCACCGTGCCTCCACGTCATATCCGTGTCACCTGTCCGCTTGTCCACCCTGCCACCGTGTCACTGCCACCTGGGCACCCACGTCAGCTGCCATGTCACCCTTCCATACCCGGGCCCATGATGACGTCAGACGTCATCACCAAAAAGGTGCCAAAGGACCAAAAATGCATAAAAAGATGAGAATTAACCGTTATTTGTCATTGTTATTCATTGTTTCCGGAGCTCCTCTACATACGAAAACGACGTGCAATGGTCAAAACACAAATTTCACCCGCCAAAGTTGTTGTTGCCCTCATTGTCGACCCAAGTACCTGCAATTTATCGAGTTCAATGCCTCCTATGCCATAAAAACCAGGTATTTGCCACAGGCGACCTTCTTTACCCACTATTTTCCTTTGTTCTCCAAATTTCCTGCATAAAAACTCTGCTAAAATCTCCCCACTGATAAAATGGCCACTGAAAATTACTTAAAAAGCTGGTTAAACCCCTATGCGACAAAAATCTGGAAGAAACCCGTGCCCCTCTGCAAAATTCACCATAAAAACAATTGAAGGAGCCGAGCTACCGGCTAAAAAACAAATTCAGCAGTCCCCTCACTCCTATTACAAGAAATTCCCTGGGAACAACCAGCTAATTAGCTCAAACACACTCTGGTTCTTCAAAATAGAGTGCCCCACATTTCATTAAGCCTGTAAGAGCCTTCTTACACTGTCAAGCTGCTCACTGCCAAATAGAAGTTAGCAAGCATTCCATAGCCTTTGTACCAAACCTGAAAATCCAGTAAAACATCCAGTTAAAATCAGACATGGCTACTCCAGCTGCTCTGGATGTAGCTCCTGTGAATCCACCTAGTAAAGAACTGGAAGCTATGCCACTGGTGGACAGTGATTTCCTCATTACAGACTTTGTGGCAGAGAGGAATCACTTACAAACCTTCTGCCAGCTAAGGAACAGTCACTTGGACAACAGTGACATGTATGGCATCTGGGAATCCAATCTGCCCACCTACTTCTTGCCTTCTGTGAATGTTTTACCTGAAGTCATTCACCTCTGTGCAGAAAACTATGACCCGAAGCTCAGAGCTGTGAAGTCTCCATCTGGGAGCATCCTCTTTTACATAACACCAGATTCCATTAATCAAATATTGAATTACAAGCAAACCCAGCTGTTATACCCATTCTCCATTATGTACTCGTTAGATGAGGGCTCCAAGCTCTCTAGCATAGACATTGCTGCAGTAGCCAAGAGATTCATGAAGGCAGACTCCCAACCTTCTGGGCCACCTCCTTTTTCTTATGCAAATTTCAATGAAGTAGGCAAGCTACTGGTGGATATGCTAACCTCTGTGCTAGGGTTCACTACAAATGAGCATGTTGATGAAACTGTGCTGGTCATGCTGTCTGCATATAGCCTTGAGAAACCCCCTGCTATGAAGTACAATTATGCCAAATATATTGCCAATAAGATACATGATCAATTGTCAATATTGAATAGGGAGGAAATATTTAAGTATTCATCATACATCTATCACCTATTCATGTATTATCAAACAGATTCCTTCCAGTGCCCAATCAAGAAGCTATACTCACAGGGTGAGAGGAGGTCTGTTATCTTCTGGTCTTCAGTCTTCCACCAAGTCCAGAATTCCCCCTACTCATACTATGAATTTATTGACCAGTTTGTATATCCAGTCACATGCCTCTTAAAGAGGACTCCTCCTGCCAGATTGTCCAAGGATATGCAGAAAATCTTGCAGGTATCCAGGAGTTACAAAATAGGTGATTGGTACTTGTACCAAAATCACATAGTCATCAGAATCTATGGTTGTGAGCTCTATCCCTACAGGCTCCCAAAATATGTGCCTATGAGGTTGTTTGCCCTGGAATACTATAGACAACTTATAAACTTTGATCTTACACACTTCCACAGTGCCAAGAAGAAAGCCAACCTAAAGTTCAGAGACCACCTAGGCCCATTTGTCATGAATAAGAAAGATGGTTGGCAAGAAGCTGATCAAATACTGGGGCAACAGCTCAAACTCAAAAGAAGCTTCTGGTGGGTCCCTTATGACCCTGAAGGTTTCATTAGTGCTAGGAGGGTCAAGTATAGGCTGCTAGCCTATAAACATTGCCAATACCCACAAATACAACACTTTGCCAACCAAGATGAATGGGTACCTGAATCAATAGTAGAAGAATTGACTCAGGAAGAAAAAATGGAGCAGACTGTGAAAGATTTGGAAAAAACTCTTGATTTGGATTCTTGTCAACAGGTCTTGTTCAAACAACCAGTCCAAGTAGGAGAAGGCACTTCTACTGCTCCAGCTGCACAGAACACCCAGCAAGCTCCTACAACAACCACTACAGCAAAGGGCAAAGAAATAATGGATGAACAGCAACAGACAGAGATAGGGCAGCCCAACACCTCAAAGGATCAAACTCAAGGGCAAGCCCCTTCACAGCAAACTGGACCACCCCAAATCCCAGTTCTGCAAACTCCTCTCAATGAAGAGAGAGGAAAAAAGAGAGATAGAGAGGAGGTCACACCTCCAACAAGGTCATCACAACAACCAGAAGCCAAGAGGCCAAGGATTGACCCTGAAACAGAGGAGGGAGATATCAGTGAGGAAAGGGCAGAAAGCCGCAGCAGAGAAAGGAAATCAAGCCAGCAGACTGCCACTAGCTCATTTCAGCTAGAACAAGCCATACAGCATACCACAGAGGTATCCTCCTCAAGGCAGCAGGGCAAGAAACCAGCTGCAATCAAAGAAGGCTTCATAGAGATCAAGACACAGAATGAATTGTTGAGAGTGCAGCTATATGATCAATTCTTGAAGACAACTCTAGCCAAAAAACAAAGATTGATGGCTGCCTATGATCTTAAAGAGGAAAAAATGATTTTTACTCATTTAAAGCCTAAAGTCCCACATCCCAAAACCTCTGCAGATTACTATAGAACAAACTTGGAGGTCTTTTCTAAAGACATACACCCCATGAATTAGATTGAGCTGCACAAACAGACTAGGGAAATGGTGTATGCAACACTTGCAAACAGGGCCATGCTGGCCCATCAACTAAAAGAAGCCCTGAAGAACACAAATACACAGCTCGATTTGGAAAGGCTGTCTTCCTCTGCAAAGGACAACAGAATAAAGACTTTGGAAGACATAATCATTGATTTGGGACATGACCCAAAGGATCCAAAGGGTGTTAGGGCCCTCATGAAGAAAAAAGAGGATGACATTACTGCACTAAGAAAGCAGGCAAAATTGCCTCCTACCATTCACCCTCAAACAGCAGAACTTGCAAAGAAAAGCAAGTAGATGATGCCATGGAGCTACTTCTAGTGATGAATCAAATAATATTGCAAATGGAAGCAGAATTAGAGAAGGCATTGCAGGACAAGCAAGGGGAGTCAGCCTCCCAGCCCCCTTAAACATGTACAACTCTTGGACCTACCCCTCCTACACAAGCAGCAGCAGCCCCTCCTGCCATTCCAGCACCAACCACAGCTACATCAGCAATAGGAGCAACAGTAGAAGCAACAACAACAGCAGAATCCAGCATGAGCATGGAGGATTTGATGAAAGTTGTCAAAGAGCTTGAGACTCAAGTAATAGAAATAAATGAAGCCAAGGATACACCGGCCAAGCTGGAGACCAGCTATGATAAATCTAAGATGACAGTAGCAGAAAAAAAAAGAGAAATAAAGGCCTTAGAGGCCAAAGTAAAAACTTTGGAAAAGGAATTTCTCCTGGGCAATACCTTAGCAGAAATAAAGAAGATAATTTGGGCCAAAATTGGCCAATCAATACAGGACCAATGGACGTCAATCCAGGCCATATATGCTAGGTTGAACTAATAGGCATGGCTCATGTGGAGATACAAAGAGCCAGAACAACACTGGGAATCATGCGTGAGTAGGCCAATAAAATGATACACTTCCTCAATAACCGCACTAGGGAGGAGTTGGTAGCTCTGGAGATAAGCAGCAGAACAAATACAATCCTGACAGCTAAGAAAGTGCTGACCTTGAGAAACTTCACTCAAACTCTGGAGAGAAAATGTTAGGAAATGAAAGCAGAGATTGATGAATTCAGGGCAAAAATGACAATATTACAGGATAAAGGACTGCCAAGCCTAGTGACTGGCATAGGACAGCTGCTGTCATACAATTAGTATATGACAAGGATCAACAATTATGTTGAAAATCAAATAACAGCGTCCAGCAGCTCCACAGAAGAAGCAGGGCCTCCCTCTGGGCAGTCTTTGTATGACAAGTTAGAAAATCTATTTTTTATTGAACATGACATAAATCATCTGTTTGAGGTGCCTCCAAACTTCTACAGATATACAGAGGCAGATGAAATACTGGTGAAAATAAGGAGGCATCAGCTACCTCCAGCTGATTGGTGGCAGGCAATGCTGGAAATTTTGCCCAGATAATGCCACTATGTTGTTCCTTTTTAAGAAAAAACAAGTCTTGGTCACGGTACAGGTTAGCAGACACAGCAGCACACAGGTATCACAGGGAGCATCCGTACAAGTGACTCACCAACGCACCCAGACAGCAGGCTCAATTAACGCAAAGTTAAAGGCACAGCTACGGCCCACTTTCCTGAGCCATAAAGTCAAAAGCTGTCTGACAGACAGATAGCTGCCATCTCAGCATTAAATGTTGCAGTTATGCTTTTCATTTACTTTTTGTAAGAGAGTTGGTGGTGCAATTTATTGCACAATAACTCACCATTGAGATATTTTGTATCCTATTCTGTATATATATCCCCTCAAATAACGTATTGAGGGTGGGTTGTAGTGAAACTCTTTCTGAAGAGCTCTATTGTATATTTGAGACACTTTGATAATACAAATTGCTGGTGGAGATTTCTGGTTCCTATGCTGTCTGAAGATGGAAATGAATAGCTCTGTTATGTTGCATAATTCCTGTGTCATCTGCTGGAGCAATAAGTTTTTCTGAACTGTGTATGTGTTTTTTGTGTATTCCATAATTCTTATGTTTTCATGATCATAGTAAATAGAGAAAAAGAATAGCCTAGGATTTGTTTTGAACACCCTATGCTCAATCTCGATTTCTAAATATGTTTTCTTCCGGATTAGCCATGGATATGAATTCTTAATTTCTCATGTCTAAGCTAATTCTATCATTGTGAATATTGTTTAAGAATTCTTAACTGCTCTTAAGCAATACTTTCATTTTTCCTTTGTTAGCATAGTGAAAGATTCTTAGTTGCCTTTCACTCACTAATTCCATAAACTTCATCAAACAATTTGGTAAAATTGCTTCACATATGCCTATTTGGCTCTGCAGCAACACTCTGCCTTCATAAAACATACTTCAGCAACACAATACCTCAACTCCATTGCCCAATGGACCAAACTGTTCCATGATCTATATTTCAGCTCTGTCTGGATTCACCAACTCACCAAACTCAAACAAAACAGCACACCATAACTAGCTTAAAAACATTCATCAACAAAGCTAAATTATAAAGAGAGAGCCCTCTCTAGTTGCAGGTAGGCTAGGACCTGTAGCTAAAAGACTGGTCAGTGGTTACCTCGGCCGTATTCCCTTTAGGAAGCAGGGAACAACCTGAGTGTTAACACAGTTCGCCCATAGCGCAATAACACAGTTCGCCCATTTTTCTAAAGTTTCCACCGCGCAATAACACAGTTCGCCCATTTTTATAAAGTTAAAACCCACAACGCTGCGAATTATTAAGCCTTTAACACGCGCGCGCCTTTGCTAAACCCCGCGCATCTCCCTCTTCCATCCACTGTCGGATCGCCTTCCCCAGATTCGACGGTCCTTGTTCACATCGCGCGCCCAATTGTGGTGGTAGGTTACCACCCGATGTCCAATCGTTTTACCGTCGTACACCGGGAAAGGTGGCGGCCTCCCATTGCATCAGGCCGCCCCTGACAGAAACCACCTCCATACCAAAGGTGGTCCGATGGCCAGGGAAAACTGCCCTCCCTTCACGTAACAGGAGCGCCACCTCACCCTGCCATGTCGCCTCCACGTCACCTCACCCAGCCTGCGCCCGGCCCACGTCACCTTGCCACGTATCCCTGTCACGTCACCCCGCCGTACTGCCACATCACCTTGATGACGTCAGCATGCTGACGTCACATCCGTACCAAAGGACCCGACTGTTGACGTCAGCATGCTGACATCATCTGCCGTACTGCTGACATCAGCAACCAAAAAACCGAAAATTCGCGCAAGAGGAAAAATCGAGCTTCGGAGCTCTGGAATGAAAAATGGAGGGAATCTTTAGGCCATAGGCCATATTGGGGAATCTTTAGGGAATCTTTTGATTCCTTGGCCCGTTTTGCACCGAAAAGGCCCGAAATTGCCCGATTTTGCCAAATCAAATCGATTTGAAGACAGGAAGAGACCAGAGACAGAGATTAAAGAGTATCAGATCAAATCTACAGGGAGAAAGCACGTCAAAGAGTATCAGTAAGTGGCGGAGGCCATCAATGTAGCGGCAAAGAGTATCAGCTAAGATCTTAACAACGGCCCAAAGCAGGAGAAAATTAAATACCTTCCAGCAAAGTCAAAAAAGAGGGCGAGGCCACTCAAAACTCTCAAATCACGGTTATTGCACATTTAACTCGCACCAGAACAGAACTGCAGATCCCAAAGTATAGTTATTCCAGTAGTACTGCATCGAGCCTCCAAGGGCCACATTGCACTCTTTTTCATGTAGATACCTCTGACACAGTTCAATAGATATTTACCTGCATTTAATTTTGGCACAAGTTTAGGTTTAGAAAAGCTCTTTTGCAGACCTGTTTTAGGTCAATTGTAATAAATAGTTTGAGATATTTTCACTATAAAGACAGCCCTAAATACTGTATTAAGGGTTGGTTGGTTGGTTGTTAGTAAAGAAGCTATCTTTAGCTGATTCTGCTCCAGGAGAGACTCGCACTGTAACACCTGATAAGTTTCTATAATCAAAGACTTCTTATGAGCTTTTGGAGAATGGATTGTTCACTGTGTTTACTGGTTGAAGAGTGAGTATGGAATTCTCGTGCTGTTGCATAACTCAATAAGTGCTTCTTACCTCTATTTTTCATTCATAAGTTACCATCTAAACAACAGAAAAGAAGATTAGCTTATAATTTGTTTAAATACACTCTATGCTCAATTTCTGTTGTTTCTTTATGTTTTCCTCTGTTTAGGCATAAATATGAATTCGACATGGCTCATGTTTGCCTTGACCTCAGACAGTTATCCAGGGATTCTTCATTGCCCCTAGATAGAGATCATCCTTCCCTCTGTTAAGCTGAGTGAGAGATTCTTAAGTGCCTCTCATTCCTTACATATCATTCATCCTTTTAGTTCGAAGATTGTGTTATGAGCAACTATCCTGCTTCATTTTTCTCTTATGGCCCAGAAAATGAACTGATAATCCTAACCCATGACTCCATGCCCAATGGTTTGAAACTTATCACCTCATGAATTGCCTCTCTGCCTGAAAGCATTTTCCTTCCATCCAAACACAAAAAAAAACCCCTGAACCAGAAAAGCTAGCCTAAAATCATCAACAAAGTTGAATCATTAAGAGAGAGCCCTCTCTGATTGCAGGTGGGCTAGAACCTGCAATCCAAAGATTGGTTTGTGGTTACCTCGGCTGTATCCCTACAAGAGCCTAGGGACAACCTGAGTGATAACATACATGACACCACATGCTCGCAGCACCAATTGTACAATCATACACACAACACCATATGTACATAGCACCATATGTACAACATGCACGCAACACCACGTGTATATAACACTGCATATCCAACATGTACATAGCATCATCCATACACAACACTGCATATCCAACATGCACAGAGTACCATATGCACACACACCACATATACATCATGAAGACAATATAATATGTATACAACACCCCATATGCAATATTCACACAACCATATTTGTACCATCCTGTACATAAAATTGCATAAATAACATGTACACATGCTATGTGTACAGAACGCCACAAGTGCACACATCATGAGTGCAACATGTACAACATATACAAAATATGCTCAACAATAGTACCACACATCCAAAACCACACTGTCCTTACCAAGAAACCTTACTTCCAGTATCTCATTCAAGCTTATCCTAGCATGACGCAAACCACATTGCTTTCACTTTGTTGATGTATTCTTCAACATTACCTGTCATAACATAAACATAGGCATAATACAAGTATATGATATCAAATCATATCCATATGATACTGACCTCGTATATTTTTGATGACTACTCTTCCCAATTGATTCCTCGGAAGACTAGGAACCTCTTCATGCCATTCGATTGCATAAGAAATTATTCCTTCACAAGAATGATCCATGACAACCCTGTTAGGTAGTAACATAGGTACATGGATAGATACATACATGTATAAACATTAGCATAAAACAATCATGATCATGTCAGACAACAACATACATGCATGCATATATAATCATTAGCCTAAAACAACCATGGTCGTGTCAGACAATGACATTCATACATATATATTATGTATACTTATATAAACATAACAAGATCATGATCATAACATAATTACTAGATAACATAGGGTCTAGGATAAGAGAAATTCCTTTATTCATGCAACACATGCACAACATTGAGAACAATAGTTCCCAACATATCCAAGGCATATGATGCCTCAAATCCATTTACTTTACCTTTTCATGTTACCTTTCTCATGTCTATACTGCCAATGTCCATTTAGCACAATGGACCCAACTAGTCCAACCAATTGTCATAGTCTTACCTTCCGTTGTGCTTACTCATGCACAAAGCTTCATCTGGGTCTTATATCATCAGTTCGATACCACAATTCTATCCCAATTTCCATCAACTTTCCTCTTTCCCAACCAATTCCCAAGACTCAAAACATAAAAAAGGCAAGACAAGAAACAAACAAGAAGAAGACCATAAAAACCAATAACAATATGAATCCGCAAACAAAGTGGTATGGCCATACACTAGACATAAACAAAGCCACAAATCAAGCTCAACAATTCATAAAATACCAAAAGCACAAGGCTAAAAACAAACACCTTGACTCAATCCCCATGGTTCCTAGGGAAAACTCAACTTGAGCCTTCTTCAAGATTTCATGACAACCTCTCTTGCCATGCAACTCCCTGCATCATGCTCACACATGTAAACCACATGTTATAATATCAAGAAAATCATATCTATCAGTTTGAAATCAACCTTTACCAACACTAACCATCATGTCATAATCCATAGTCAACTCACAGTCATTAGGCATAATGCTAAAACTATCACCTACTACACTCAAGTACCTATCGACTGTCTTAACACATATGTATTAGTACCATCATCTTAAAACAATATCATTGGAGAACATACTCATATTATGCAATTCATCAAACATTCAACCAACTCGAAAACATACCATGTTAAGTAAATCAATTAGACAAGATGATAGACACCGAACACTCAAATACCAAATAGATGACGTAATAAACTATGAAACACCAAGTATAATACATAAGCAAACTCATACCTTAGTGTACCTTAGGGGAGGCTATCTTGTCTACATTATCAATATAGTTAGCGAGATATAATTTTACAACATGTCAACTCAAGAACTCAGAAGGTCATGATATCCATAACAATATCTAACTAACATGCTCACATTGTAAACTCATACACATATGCAAAGTCAATCTAGAATAGTACGAAACCATATCACAAGTATGTCGTCTCATACCTAAATATTGCAACCATAACCATCTGCATAGGCCAAACCAGGTTAGCACAATATCAAGGTCTTCAATGAAATGAACATAACCATCACGCATATGACCAATCCAAATTATAGCATGAATATCTCAATGAAATAACCCTAATCATCAAGTTAATAACATATAACAACAATAATCTATATATCATACTCATCAACAACATACAACATAATCATCAGGTTATCTAATATAAAAAAAACAATAGCAATGCATACAACTACAGGTTACTATCATTCTTGACTATCTGACATGTGTGCATATGACCACACTAATCATCTAACATCTATCATGAATGTAACCATAACATCAAATACATGTTCATAAACCTAATGTGTATAACTCAAATGCATATAATAATCCTTAACTTACATACTTGCATGCCAAAACTTGTATGACGATCTGCTCTTACCTCAAAGTCTAATGTTGCAACCTCATTATGGTGATCTGCATCGTTGTTCTATCTCAACTAGCTCATTAGCATCATAACAACCAATAGCATCATTATTATAGCACCATTTACCACTCTTGGTATTTGTGATGCTTTTTTTATGGCCTAGGGAAACCCCTCCTTCCAAGCTTCGTCCAAATATATAAAAAACAGTGTTTTATTCCCTATACGCTACTTTTCCCTGAGCTAAAAGTGTGTACACGCGGGTCAGTGAATACCCAACCTGCGTATATGTATTAAAACACTTTAAAATTTATATTTCCTGAATTATGGGCAGAGTTCACAGGTTTTACCTGTTGATTACCTCCTATTGCCCATGGCCCAACTATTTCCCAATTGTTTTCCAATTAAAAATCTAATTGGGAGAAATATAAATAGACTTCTATGGGAAGGCCTTAAGGAGGAGAAGAGATAGAGTTATTATACTAATATTATCCCTGACTGATTCTGATGAATCCCTGTGCCTCATGTACTTCCCCAAGCTTCAGGAAACCCTTGTTTCCTTGATTATAGATATCCTTCCTTTTGCTTGAGACATCATGGTGTTGGTTAGGGAAGAAGATTGTTGAAGGCTGGGATAGGATGAATCCGGAGGATGGTTCCACTTGGAGATGGAAGAATAAGACTTAGGTGAACTCTCTCCATGTTATTTATAACTTACTACAATAAAAAGAAATGTTGTCTTGTTTCCAAAATTAACTATGTTTATGCATCAAATTATGTTTTAATTCCTATATGAATGATGTTTTGATGTATGATCAATCATTTGTTTATATGATATAAAGTCAATTTCGTGAATATGATTTACTTCTATACTACCATGTATGTTCAAATTGAATGGTTTTCAAGTTTGAATAACATCAGGAGTTGCAGAGGGTTTGAACCCTGGGGGACCTACTCAAATGAAGGAAATCCAGGTACGGTCACTCTTATGTAGTTTGATTATATAAGCATTTTGCCTGAGTTGTATGAGTGTTTCTTGTTGTAGTTTGCTTCTACTCTGTTGGGGTTATAACCCAAAACCCTAGGGTACTTATTCCTGAAATAGAACTAGTGACTCCGTTGGGGATAACAATCTTGTTATTCCTACTTTGGGTTGTTCATTACCAATCAAGGCTTAGTATTTGGTTTGCTTTCTTTTACAATCTTATTTAGTCCACTAGACTCTTAGGCTTTAAGTCTGATCTTTTGGATCAGACTTTGTCTTTTATTTTTCTTACAAAGCTTTGTATACGCTTTTTATTTTGTTTATAGTAGCGTACACATGCTTGTTTCGTTAAAGTGAACCCGCGTATATGTGAGTTTCCTTTGTCAGAAGCACATGTGCACTCAAGATTTTTAAAAACTTATCACAAGGTTAAGAAGGAATTTTTTTGGGATGGCCTTAAATCAGATATTCAAAAATTTGTGGCGGAATGTTTGGTTTTCCAACAAAATAAAGTTGAAACAATTAAGACATCGGGTCTATTACAACCTTTATCCATTCCAAGCCAACGTTGGGAGGAGGTTTCAATGGATTTTATCACAGGTTTACCCAAGTCTGAGGGAAAGAGTGTCATCATGGTGTTAGTTGACAGACTTACCAAGTATGCACACTTTTGTGCATTATCACATCCATTTAAAGCTAGTACAGTTTCTACTGCATTTATGGAAACAATTCAAAAGCTACATGGAAACCCAAAGATGATTGTAAGTGACAGAGATCCCATTTTCACTGGAAATTTTTGGACAGAATTATTTTCTTGTCTTGGTACTCAGTTAGCTCATAGCTCATCTATCATCCTCAATCTGATGGGCAAACTGAGATAGTAAACAAATGTTTGGAAGGATATCTTCGTTGCTTTGTATCTGATAAACAGACACAATGGGTTAAATGGTTGCCTCTGGCGGAATGGTGGTATAACACTTCCTTCCATACAGCAACAAAA